>JAJPUD010014211.1:0-12686 GCA_023553655.1 Myrmecobius fasciatus
GTTTTTAATTTGGTCTTTTTCTAGCTTTTTAAATTGTAAGCCCAGTTCATTGATCTTCTCTTTCTCTGTTTTACGCAAGTAAGCATCTAGAGATATAAAATTACCCCTTATAACCGCTTTATCCATGTCCCACAAATTTTGGTATGTTGTCTCATTGTTGTCATTCTCCTGGATGAAATTTTAGATTGTATCTATAATTTGCTCTTTCACCCATTCGTTTTTCAGGATTAGATTATTTAATTTTTAAATAACTTGTGGTCTATTTTCTCCTGGCCTTGTATTACATGTGAGTTTTATTGCATCATGATCTGAGAAGGATGCATTTACTATTTCTGATTTTCTGCATTTGATTTTGAGGTTTTTATGCCCTAACACATGATCTATTTTTGTATAAGTTCCATGAACCCCTGAGAAAAAAGTATACTCCCTTCTATCACCATTCAATTTCCTCCAGAGATCTATCATACCTAACTTTTCTAGCCTTTTGTTAACCTCCCTAACTTCTTTCTTATTTATTTTGGAATTTGATTTATCTAATTCTGAGAGAGCAAGGTTGAGATCTCCCACTAGTATAGTATTACTGTCTATTTCTCCTTGCATCTCTCTTAACTTCTCCTCTAGGAATTTGGATGCTATACCACTTGGTGCATATATGTTAAGTATTGATACTGCTTCATTGTCTATGGAACCCTTTGGTAAAATGTAGTTTCCTTCCTTATCTCTTTTAATTAGATATATTTTTGTTTTACTTGATCTGAGATAAGGATTGCTACCCCTGCCTTTCTTTGTTCACCTGAAGCATAGAAGATTCTACTCCAGCCCTTTACCTTCACTCTGTATGTATCTCTATGCTTTAGATGTGTTTCTTGTAAACAACATATTGCATGATTTTGGCTTTTAATCCAGTCTGCTACCCGCTTCCGTTTTATGGGAGAGTTCATCCCATTCACATTCACAGTTAAAAT
Source organism: Myrmecobius fasciatus (assembly GCA_023553655.1). Lineage (NCBI taxonomy): Eukaryota > Metazoa > Chordata > Mammalia > Dasyuromorphia > Myrmecobiidae > Myrmecobius > Myrmecobius fasciatus. Next base: position 966 of record JAJPUD010014211.1, read on the forward strand.
AACTATATCTGTATTCCCTGCCACCTTATTTACCCAGAGTTATGATTTTCTCTTCCCTTTCCCCTCTCTCCCTTCCCCCCTCCCCAGTACTTTGCTCTTGATGACCACCTCCACCAATAATCCTCCTCCCTTTAGAGTCCCTCCCTCCCCTTTATACCTTTCCCCTAATCCTTCTATTAGTTTATCCCTTTCCTTTTCTCCCCTCCCTCCTACCTTCCCACAAGGAGGGTCAGTGCTTTCTTTGAAGCCAAATGTGTCTGATATACTCTCTTAGAGTCCAATCTAATGAGAGTAAGGTTTACACAATACTCATCCAGGCACTAGAATCTTGAGAGTCCTTTCATGGTCATGTGTAGAGATTGGTTCATTTGTGTGAACCCTGCCTCTCTAATTCAGGCTTTGCGAGCCACCTGGTGGCAGATGAGAATTCTGTACTCTTAAGCTATTTCATACCAGATCCCATGGGCAATATTGCTCACCCACTTTTTTTTCCCACCTCCAGGTGTGAATATAAGAGGCAAAGATTTCTACATAGATGAAAAGACCATCTCTTTGTTCCCCTTCTTCCTTTATTAAAAAAAAAATTACTAATAGGATCAGTATTTATAACTATGGTGAGTACCAAGCCTTGGATAAATCAGTCAATTAATAAACATACCTTAGGTTTCTATTATGTACTGGGATCTGTGCCATGTGTTGGAAATACAAAGAATGAAAATCTTCCCATTTTCAAGAGCTTTCACCCAACACGATGATGGGAGAGCCATCTTAGCTGGGCTACATAGCATTGCTTAACTACTGTAAGATCATGCAAGGGCATTAACTAGTGATTTGAGGAAGACTATTACCAGTTGAAGTAGATTTACATGCATTAAATTTTGTTCCTCTATTTGGATTATTCACAGATCAATTAAGACACAAATTACACTTCAGGGGCTTGGAAGGGATCAGAGCTTTGCCTTTATTTACATCATGATGATTTTTTGGCTATAACCTTTGTCTTTTTTCTCTGCTCCATAAAGCTTTGATATAGCCTTAGAAGAATGTGTGTTCACAGGCATGTTTTCCCTTGGGATCACTCTATCTTCTTGGCAAAGAATCAGCCAAGTTTGTGAAGAGCAACTTATTCAAATGTGTGCTTCATTTATGGAACAATACTTGTTCGGAGACTCTGCCTTATTCAACCCTAGAACATATGGAGAGTCTAGATATACAACTTGGTTGGATCTTTTTACTTTGATACTACTTGGGCATATTGACAAATTTTATGTATTATTTATGAATGATACAAAACCTATAGGGAGAAAAATGAGTAAGTTATTACCAAATTTCATTAGTATGTGAATGTGAACAAATTACATTTTCTAATTTGTTCTATGAATGTCATTTTTATTCTTGCCTGTGATGATACTCTAAGGTGTTCGCTGGGATAAGTATGTCATTTTGTATAATATTATAGATGCCAAAACATATTCCAAAATGATGTTGCTGGTCCAAAACTGTGACATTAAAAAAATTCTCAAGAGAAATATCAACTTCACAGAATATTCTATGACCCCCAAGAATTTTCAACACCCAACGGCGAAGGCATATGAGAAGGAATTTTGAGTCCTTGAGCACTCCCTTTAGTATTTGCACAGCCAGAAGGCTTTTCAGTGCTCAGTACTTTGATCAACATATATTTCCATTTTCTGCTCAGCATGGGGACAGGAAAAAATCACAGCTGCATAACGTGTAAGTCAGTTCTGGATGTGGCTCAACATACTTACTGCTATTGTTAAAATATGTAGGGCTCTTGCCAAATTACTCTCTCTCTCTCTCTCTCTTTTTTTTCCCAATACCCTTTCAAAGGACAATGTATACTTTTTCCTATTTCTTTGGGTTTTACTTGTTAAAATTTCTAAAACAGTAGTTAATGCTCTTCAATAGAAATTTGGCACATTTTTTCCCTTTTTATCCCTAAAACTGAAAGATAAACTTTGTCTTCAAACTCATTTCAGACAGTCTCACAACATGAATATATTTTCTAGTAAAAAAGTAAACATATTGTAGCAAAATTACTGCATAATTCCAAATAAAGTGTAAATTTTATTATTGTACCTTCATTCTAACATTTTTGTTATTGTTTGGGATATCTTATTCTCTGCCATCAGAAGTAGATGTTGGCTCTAATTCATTAACAGTGAATCATCTGGAATTAATTATTATTAATTAGTAATTACTAAATTTTAAATATATGCATATCTATGAATAGAATTATTTCATAGCAATATATCCTATTGAACTCTTTTGAAATTTAAATCTACAACATAATTCTAATAGACTAGTTAAAGTGGGAGGATTAAGTACAATTCATTTTTATTTTTTAGACTCATAAATTTTTAGAATAGAAAAAGAATTTTGAAATTATCTAGGCAAGACCCCTCATTTTGTGAATATAATAATTGAGACTCAGAAAGTGGAAATGTTTGTGTATGTTCACAAAAGCAGGTAGGCCATTCTGTTATAAGTTTTGCATTTTGTTGTTAGCAATGATAGAGATGGTGTTTCTTTTTTTTGCAATGTCATATGCTAGGTACACAGCAAAAGGCATAATATAGACATAGAAAATTTTTTAGAGATAAAATATACAGAATTAGAAACAACAGGGAAAGGGAAATTCACAAAACTATAACAATTACTTGGGATGCAAAATTCATTTGTTCAATCGATCTCTTGTCTTTCCCATAATATCCTATTTTGTTAACTCTTCAGTCAATTTTCACCTCTTTTATTGCTCTCTTTTCTTGACCTAGAAAGATACCTTTACTTTTGTCTATCAAGAATCTTGAAATCCTGGTGTGATCAAATAATGAACCGATAAGGTAGTAAATATTAGAGAAGTTGCAAACAGAATGACTTGAATAAGAGTTGAGAAAGAAATGGAGAGCTGTAATCTAGATTAAATTAAAGAGATAATTATGGATGTGGCCTATTCATTTAAATCACAGTATAATTCTAAATGTCTTTTGGAGCTAAGTAGGGCAGATTTCATTAAGAAAAGGCCTTTAAAGTGTTTATTCTCTTGCATGAGAAAAGTGCCACCCATTACTAATATGTGAATAATTTCCAAATCAGCTGTCTCTACAGTCATATCATTTTTTTTTTTCTGAGGCAATTGGGGATATCATTGACTTTTTTAGAGCAAAGATAAGAATTGGTATAAATTTAGAATAAAAATGGAGGGGGGAAATTTATAATTAAAATTCAAAATAACTACCCTGCCCTATTTAAATGTAATGCTGATCCAAAAAATGAAATGGGAATGGAGAAAAAGACCTTAACACCAATTTCAATAATTTTTCCATAATGAGGAAAGGAAAAGATCTTAGAAATCACTTTAGTTTTACCTACCTTTCATAATCTGATTTGCTTCCTAAACAGAGTGGAAACATAAGGCAACATTGACTACCTCATAAAGTTGTTCATAACACCTTATAGAAAAGAATTGTGGAATATTATTATCATCATCATGTCTTAAAATATAAAGCAGTAGAGGAAAGCAAAAATCAGATTAATGAAAAGCTTGATGAAAGATCTAAAGTTATATCAAGGACATTGAAGGATGAAACAATAGCAACAAATAAAGGAAAAGATATGTACATTCCTTTGATTATCAAAAACAACAGAATTATTACATTTAAAACAGCATCAATGTCATAGATGTGTTAATAGACGAGTTAGAAAAGGCATTGACAAAAGGCACATATAAAGTGCCTACTACCTGTAATAAATACAAGTATTATTTCACTTGATCCTCATTACAAACCCTGATGGTTAAGTATTGCTATTATCCCTGTTAAACAATTAAGACAACTAGGGTAAACTATATTTAAGTTATTTGCCCAGAAACATACAGGAAAATTTGAGTTCAGCTCTTTCTGGCTTCAAGCAGCACAGGACACCATTCACTATGCAAACCAGCAGCCACTTTAGAAAGACCAAAGATGGGAAAAGTAGCTAGATTATAACATGTATACATATCGGTCATGTTGGAGACCATGCGTTTGTAAGGATGTGGAAGGATTGATTCACAAGGAATCTGACAGATAGCAGTGTTATAGAGAGGAAAAAAAAAAAAAAGGTAACAGAATTCCTACCATTACTGATTTTTATGTCTGTTTGCATTCATAAAATAATTCTCTTTGCTCTTTCTTTTCTCTTTCTTCTTCCTTTCTTTCTCTCTCTTTATTTTTATTATTATTATTTTTTAAATTTTCAATCATACATGCAAGGATGATTTTTCAACACTGACCCTTGAAAATCCTTGTGTTCCCATTTCCCCTTCTTTCTCCCCACCCTCTTTCTTAGATGGCATCTAATCCAATATATGTTAAACATGGCAAAAATATGTTAAATACAATATAGGCTTCCATAATTATACAATTATTTTGCTGCATAAGAAAAATGAGATCAAAAACTAAAAAAAAAATTAAGAAAGAAAATAAAATTCAAGCAAACCACAATGAAAAGAGTGAAAATACTATGTTATGAGCCACACTCAGTTCCCATAGTTCTCCCTATGGGTGTAGATGGCTCTCTCCATCTCAGGTGTATGCCTGAATCATCTAATTGTTGAAAAGAGCCATGTCCATCAGAATTGATCGTTGTATAATCTTGCTGCTATTGTGTATAATGTACTCCTGGTTCTGTTCATTTCATGTAGTATCAATTCATGTAAGGTTCTCCAGGCTTCTCTGAAATCATCCTGCTGATCATTTCATATAGAAAAAATAATTTTCCATAACATTCATATATATTCCATAACTTATTCAGCCAATATCTAACTAATGGAAATCCACTCAGTTTCCAGTTTTTTGCTGTCACTATAAAAAGGGCTGCCACAAATATGTTTGCACATGTGGGTCTCATTCCTTCCATTTAAGATCTCTTTGGAATATAAGTCCAGGAGAAACACTACTGGATCAAAAGGTATACACAGTTTGATAACCCTTTGAGGATAGTTCCAAATTGCTCTCTAGAATGGTTGGATCCATTCACAATTCCACCAACAATGTATTAGTGTCCCAGTTTTCCCACATCATCTCTGATATTATTATCTTTTCTTGTAATTTTAGCCAATCTGGAAGGTATATAGTTGTATGTCAAAGTTGGCTTAATTTGCATTTCTCTGATCAATAATTATTTAGAGCACCTTTTCATATCACTAGAAATGGTTTCAATTTCTTCATCTGAACATTGCCTGTTCATATCCATATTTGAGTCAATTCTCTATATATTTTAGAAATGAGGCATCAGAACCCTTGAATGTAAAAAGGTTTTTCCAGTTTATTGCTTCCCTTCTAATATTGTCTGCATTAGTTTCGTTGGTACAAAAACTTTTTAACTTAATATAATCAAAATTACCTACTTTGTGTTCAATGATGATCTCTAGTTCTTCTTTCATCACAAATTTTTTTCCTTCTCCACAGATCTGAGAGGTAAACTAAACTATGGTCGTCGAATTTGTGTATAATATCATTCCTCATATCTAATTCATGAATCCATTTCAACCTTAACTTGGTATATGGTGTTAGGTAGGTATGGGCCAATACCTAGTTTCCCAGCAGTTTTTGTCAAATAGTTCTTTCCTCAAAAGCTGGGGTCTTTGTATTTGCCAAACACTAGATTGCTATAGTTATTAACTATTTTGTCCTGTGTACCTTACCTATTGCATTGATCCACTACGCTATTTCTTAGCCAGTACCAAATGGTTTTCATGACCACTGTTTTATAATATAGTTTTAGGTCTGGCATAGCTAAGCCACCTTCACTGACATTTTTTTTTTTTATCAATTCCCTTGGAATTCTTGACCTTTTGTTCTTCCAAATGTTACTACTTTTTCTAGATCTGTAAAATAATTTCTTGGGAGTTTGATTGGTATGGTACTAAATAAGTAGATTAAGTAAGTAGTATTTTCATTTTTATTATATTTGCTCAGCCTACTCATGAGCATTTGATATTTTTCCAACTGATTAGATCAGACTTTGTATGTTCATATAATTCCTGACTTTCCCTTAGCAGATAGATTCCTAAATATGTTATACTATCAACAGTAATTTTAAGTGGAATTTCTCTTTGTATCTCTTGCTGCTGGACTTTGTTGGTAATATATAAAATGTTGATTTATGTGGATTTATTTTGTATACTTCAACTTTGGTGAAGTTGTGAATTGTTTCTAGTAGTTTTTTAGTCGACTCTTTAGGATTCTCTAAGAATACCATCATATCATCTGCAAACAGTGATAATTTGGTTTCCCCATGACCTACTGTAATTCCTTTAATCTCTTTTTCTTCTCTTATTGCAAAAGCTAACATTTGCAATACAATACTGATTAGTAATCATGATAGTAGGCAATCTTGTTTTACCCCTAATCTTATTAGGAATGATTCTGATTTCTCTCCATTATAGGAAATCATTTTAAGGAAAAGTCCATTGATTCCTATAGTCTCTAGTGTTTTTTAATAGGAATGGGTGTTGGATTTTATCAAATACCTTTTCTGCAGCTTTTGAGATAATCATATGATTTTTGCTAGTCTGGTTATAGATGTAGTAAATTATGCTAATAGTTTTCCTAATATTCAACTAGCCCTCCATCCCTGGCATAAATTCTATTTGCTCATAGTGAATTATCTTGGGGTTAATCTCTATAATCTCTTTGCTATTTTTTTTTTAAGATTTTCAATATTCACTAGGGAAATGGGACTATAATTTTCTTTCTCTGTTTTCACCCTATTTGTTTAGGTATTAGCACCATATCTGTGTGATAAAAGGAATATGGTAGAAGTTCTTTCCCTATTTTTTCGAATAGTTTATACAGTATTGGAATTAATTGTTCTTTAAATGGTTCATAAAATTCACATATAAATGTATCTGGCTCTGGAGATTTTTTTCTTAGGGAGTTAATTAATAGCTTGCTCTATTTTTTTTTTCTAAAATAGGACTACTTAAAAATTTTATTTATTTTTCTCTTAACCTGGACAATCTATATTTCTGTAGATATTTCTCCATTTCACTTAGATTATCAAATTTATTTACATATAGTTGGGCAAAATAACTCCTAATTATTGCTCTAATTTCTTCTTCATTGGTGGAAAGTTCTCCCTTTTCATTTTTGAGACTAACAATATGATTTTCTTCTTTCCTTTTTCTAATCAAATTAACCAAAAGTTTATCTATTTCGTTTCATTTTTTGAAAAAACAAAATTTATTAATTCAAAATTTATAAATTTTATTAATTCAATAGTTTTCTTACCTTTAATTTTATTAATCTTCCCTTTTATTTTCAGAATTTCAAATATGGTATTTGAGTGTTTTTAATTTGTTCTTTTTCTAGTTTTTTTTATTGCAAAACCAATTCATTGATTTTCTTTTTTTTCTATTTTATGCAAATGAGCTTATAGAGATGTAAATTTTTCCCTAATACTTGCTTTGGCTGCATCCCACAAATTTTGGTATATTGTCTCAAAATTGTCATTCTCTTGGATGAAGTTATCTGTGTCTGTGATTTGTTGTTTCACCTATTCTTTCTTTTTTTTTTTATTAATACTTTTTATTTGCAAAACATATGTATGGGCAATTCCTAAACATTAACCCTTACAAAGCTTTCTGTTACAAATTATTCCCCCCTAATCCCCACCCCTCCCCTAGATGGCAGGATATCCACTACATGATAATTGTGTTAGGATACTTAAATCGAATATGTATAGTTATTGCCACACATCATTTTTTTGTTCAGGAGAAATCGTATCTATAAGAAAGAATAATCTGATAAAGGAAATACAAGGCAAGCAAACATCAATAGAAAACATGAAAATGTTATGTTGTGGTCCACATTTCACATCCCTCTCTTTGGGTGTATATGGCCTTGTTCACTGTACAATTGGAATTCATTTGAAGCATTTCATTGTTGAAGAGAGTCATGTCCCTTAGAACTGATGCTCATATAGTACTGTTGTTGCCGTGTACAACGATCTCCTGGTTCTGCTCATCTCACTCAGCATCAGTTCATGCACGTCTCTCCAGGCCTCTCTGAAATCGTCCTGCTGGTCATTTATTACAGAGCAATAATATTCCATAACATTCATATCCATAATTTATTCAGCCACTCTCCAATTGATGGGCATCCCTTCAGTTTCCAGTTTCTAGCCAACACAAAAAGAGCTGCCACAAACATTCTTGCACATGTGGGGCCCTTTCCTTCTTTTATGATTTCTTTGGGATATAATCCCAATAGAAACACTGCTGGGTCAAAGGGTATGCACAGTTTGATAACTTTTTGAGCATAGCTCCAAATTGCTGTCCAGAATGGTTGGATCCATTCACAGCTCCACCAACAATGCATCAGTGTCCCAGTCTTCCCACATCCTCTCCAACATTCATTGTTGTCTTTTCCTGTTATTTTAGCCAATCTGACAGGTGTGTAGTGGTACCTCAGAGTTGTCTTAATTTGCATTTCTCTGATCAATAGTGATTTGAAGCACCTTTTCATATTATTATAAATAGTTTCAATTTCATCATCTGAAAATTGTCTGTTCATATCCTTTGACCATTTATCAATTGGAGAATGGCTTGAATTCTTATAAATGTGATACAATTCTCTATATATCTTAGAGATGAGACCTTTATCAGAACCCTTAAATGTAAAGATGATTTCCCAATTTGATGCTTCCCTCCTAATCTTGTCTGCATTAGTTTTGTTTGTACAGAAACCTTTTAACTTCATATAATCAAAATTATCTATCTGGTGTTCAATTAAGAATTCCAGATCTTCTTTGGATATAAATTTATTGCATCTCCACAGGTCTGAGAGGTAAACTATCCTATGTTCCTCTAATTTGGTTATAATATCACTCTTTATATCTAGATCATGAACCCATTTCGATCTGATCTTGGTGTGCGGTGTTAGGTGTGGGTCCAGCCTTAATTTCTTCCACACTAGTTTCCAATTTTCCCAGCAGTTTTTGCCGAATAGTGAGTACTTATCCCAAAAGCTGGGGTCTTTGGGTTTATCAAACACTAAATTGCTAACGTTATTACCTAGCTTGTCCTGATATCCTATTTTATGCCATTGATTGACTGCTCTATTTCTCAGCCAGTACCAAGTGGTTTTGATGACTGCTGTTTATAATATAGTTTTAGATCTGGTACAGCAAGGCCACCTTCATCTGTCTTTTTTTTTTTTTTTTCATTAATTCCCTTGAAATCCTCGACCTTTTGTTGTTCCACATGAACTTTGCTACTATTTTTTCTAGATCCGTAAAATAATTTCTTGGGAGTTTGATTGGTATGGCACCAAATAAGTAAATTAGTTTGGGTAGTATTGTCATTTTGATTATATTCGCTCGGCCTACCCATGAGTACTTAATATTTTTCCAATTGATTAGGTCTGATTTTATTTGTGTGGAAAGTGTTTTGTAGTTTAGTTCATATAGTTTCTGACATTTTCTTGGCAGATAGATTCCCAAATATTTTATACTATCATCTGTTATTCTGAATGGAATTTCTTTTTCTGCCTCTTGCTGCTGAACTTTGTTGGTAATATATAAAAATACTGCTGATTTATGTGAATTTATTTTGAATCCTGCACCTTTACTAAAGTTGTGAATTGTTTCTAGTAGTTTTTTAGTTGAGTCTCTAGGGTTCTCTAACCATCATGTCATCTGCAAAGAGTGATGATTTGGTTTCTTCATTACCTATTCTAATTCCTTTTATCTCTTTTTCTTCTCCTATTGCCAAAGCCAACATTTTTAATGCAATATTAAATAGTAATGGTGACAGTGGGCAGCCTTGTTTCACTCCTGATCTTATTGGGAATGGTTCTAGTGTGTCTCCATTAAATATGATACTTGCTGATGGTTTTAACTAGATGCTACTAATCATTTGAAGGAAAAGCCCATTTATTCCTATACTCTCTAGTGTTTTTAATAGGAATGGGTGTTGGATTTTATCGAATGCTTTTTCTGCATCTATGGAGATAATCATATGTTTTTTGTTAGTTTGGTTATTAATATAATTGATTATGCTGATAGTTTTCCTGATATTGAACCAGCCCTGCATTCCTGGTATAAATCTTACTTGGTCAAGATGTATTATCCTGGAGATAACTTTCTGTAATCTCATTGCTAAAATCTTATTTAAAATTTTTGCATCAATATTCATTAGGGAAATGGGTCTATAGTTTTCTTTCTCTGTTTTCACCCTCCCTGGTTTAGCTATCAGCACCATATCTGTATCATAGAAGGAATTTGGTAGTATACCTTCTGTCCCTATTTTTTCAAATAGTTTGTATAGTATTTGAATTAATTGTTCTTTGGATGTTTGGTAGAATTCACATGTAAAACCATCTGGCCTTGGAGATTTTTTCTTAAGGAGTTGATTAATAACTTGTTCTATTTCTTTTTCTAAAATGAGGCTATTTAAATAATTTATTTCCTCTTCTGCTAACCTAGGCAATCTATATTTTTGTAGATATTCCTTCATTTCATTTAGATTATTGAATTTATTGGTGTAAAGTTGGGCAAAGTAACTCCTAATTATTACTCTAATTTCCTCTTCATTGGAGGAAAGTTCTCCCTTATCATTTTTGAGACTAACAATTTGATTTTCCTCTTTCCTTTTTCTGCTCAAATTAAGTAAAGGCTTATCTATTTTTTTGTTTTTTTTCATAAAACTAAATCTTAGTTTTATTTATCAATTCAATAGTTTTCTTATTTTCAATTTTATTAACCTCACCTTTTATTTTCAGAATTTCCAATTTGGTATTTAATTGAGGGTTTTTAATTTGCTCTTTTTCTAGTTTTTTTTTTAAATTGTAACCCTAATTCATTGATCTTCTCTTTCTCTATTTTATGCAAATAAGTATCTAGACATATAAAGTTACCCCTTATAACCGCTTTGGCCGTATCCCACAAATTTTGGTATGTTGTCTCATTATTGTCATTCTCCTGGATGAAATTATTGATTGTGTCTATAATTTGCTCTTTCACCCATTCATTCTTCAGTATTAGATTATTTAATTTCCAATTAACTTTTGGTCTATTTTCTCCTGGTCTTATATTACATGTGAGTTTTATTGCATCATGATCCGAAAAGGATACATTTATTATTTCTGCTTTTCTACATTTGATTTTGACGTTTTTATGCCCTAACACATGATCAATTTTTGTATAAGTTCCATGAACCCCTGAGAAAAAAGCATACTCCCTTATATCACCATTCAATTTCCTCCAGAGATCTGTCATACCTAACTTTTCTAACATTTTGTTTACCTCCCTAACTTCTTTATTTATTTTGTGGTTTGATTTATCTAATTCTGAGAGAGCAAGGTTGAGATCCCCCACTAGTATAGTTTTACTGTCTATTTCTCCTTGCATCTCTATTAGCTTCTCCTCTAGGAATTTGGATACTATACCACTTGGTGCATATATGTTTAATATTGATACCGCTTCATTGTCTATGGTATCCTTTAGTAAAATATAGTTTCCTTCCTTATCTCTTTTAATTAGATCTATTTTTGCTTTTACTTGATCTGAGATAAGGATTGCTACCCCTGTTTTTTTTTTTTTTTTGTTCACTTGAAGCATAAAAGATTCTGCTCCAGCCCTTTACCTTCATTCTGTATGTATCTCTATATTTTAAATGTGTTTCTTGTAAACAACATATTGTAGGATTCTGGCTTT
>JAJPUD010014211.1:13086-41384 GCA_023553655.1 Myrmecobius fasciatus
TTGCATCTCTATTAGCTTCTCCTCTAGGAATTTGGATGCTATACCACTTGGTGCATATATGTTTAAAATTGATACCGCTTCATTGTCTATGGTATCCTTTAGTAAAATATAGTTTCCTTCCTTATCTCTTTTAATTAGATCTATTTTTGCTTTTACTTGATCTGAGATAAGGATTGCTACCCCTGTTTTTTTTTTTTTTTTGTTCACTTGAAGCATAAAAGATTCTGCTCCAGCCCTTTACCTTCATTCTGTATGTATCTCTATATTTTAAATGTGTTTCTTGTAAACAACATATTGTAGGATTCTGGCTTTTAATCCAGTCCACTATCCGTTTCCGTTTTATGGGAGAGTTCATCCCATTCACATTCACAGTTAAAATGACTATATCTATATTTCCTGCCATCTTATTTACCCAAAGTTATATTTTTCTCTTCCCTTTCCCCTTACTCCCTTCCCCCCTCCGTAGTATTTTATTTTTGATGACCACCTCCCTCTAACAGTCCTCCCCCCTTTAAAACCCTCCCTCTTTTTTTACACCTTTCCCCTAATCCTTCTATTAATTTATCCCTTTCTTTTCCTCCTTTCCCTCCTACTTCCCTATACAGGGGGCCAAGTTTTTCCCTGAAATCAAATGTGTCTGATATACTCTTTTAGAGTCCAATCTAATGAGAGTAAGATTTACACAATACTCATCCCCCTCCCTTCTTTCCCTCAATTATATTAGATTTTCTATGTCTCTTCATGAGACTTTGCCTTATTTTACCTCCTTTTTTTTTACTTTATTTTACTTCCTTTCCCCTCCCCCCCTTTTTTTACAGTATGATATACCTTCCTCCTCTAATTTCTTTTCGATTATTATCAAAGTAAAATCAAATTATACCCCCATTCTTTAAGGATACCCCTAGTAGAGATATAGTTCTCAAGAGTTCTTTCCTTTTTACCTTTTTACGCTTCTCTAGAGTTCTGTGTTTGGCGGTCCAATTTTTTGTTTAGATCTGGTCTTTTCATTAGAAATAGGTGAAATTCTCCTGTATCATTGAATGACCATCTTCTTCCCTGGAAGATGATGCTCATTCTAGCTGGATAGCTTATTCTTGGCAGTAATCCAAGTTCTTTTGCCTTTCAGAATATCTGATTCCAGGCCCTTCGATTCTTTAATGTGGAAGCTGACAGATCCTGTGTAATTCTAATGACAGTTCCTCGGTATTTGAACTGTTTTTTTTTTTTCTAGCAGCTTGTAATATCTTTTCCTTGGTGCGATAGTCCTGAAATTTGGCCATGATATTCCTTGGGGTTTTAATTTTGGGGTCTCTTTCAGGAGGGGATCGGTGAATTCTTTCAATGCCAACTTTGCCTTCTGATTCTAAAACATCAGGGCAATTCTCTTTCATGATTTCCTGGAAGGTAGCATCAAGGTTCTTTTTCTCATCATGACTTTCAGGGAGTCCAATAATCCTTCGATTGTCTCTCCTGGATCTATTTTCAAAGTCAGTTGTTTTTCTTAGGAGATATTTCATATTTTCTTCTATTTTTTCACTTTTTGTTTTTGTTTGACTGATTCTTGAAGTCTTATTGAGTCATTCATTTCAATTTGTTCAATTTTAATTTTTAAGTTATTATTTCCTTCAGTTATCTTTTTTAGATCCTTTTGTAACTGGCCAATTGAATTTTTTGGTTCATTGCATTCTTTTTCCATTTTTCCAATTTTATTTTTCAGTGAATTGTTGCCTTTTTCCAATTCACTAATTTTGATTTTCAGTGAATTTTTCTCTTTGTCCAATTCACCAGACTTATTTTCCTGTTTTTCACATTTCTGTTGCAGGGCGATGTTTCCTTCTTGCACTGCTCTCTATTTATTTCCCCAGTCTTCTTCTAGCTCTCTTTTGAGATTCTTTATGCAATCTTCCAGGTAAGCCTTTTGAAAGGGAGACCAGCTTACGTCCACCTTTGTGGCTTTATCTGGGATTGTTTTCAGAATCTCAGGATCTGGGGACTGCTCTAGTTTCTCTCCATAAAAGCTGTCTGTGGTGAGAGCTCTCTTCTTCTTGCTCATGATGTTTAGCTGAGGTAACAGTCACCAGCAGGGAATTCTGCAGCAGCGGCAGCAGCAGCAGCAGCAGCAGCAGCAGCGATTTCAATTTGCCCTGGGGCAATTTGCCCAGTTGACTTCTGGTCTGGGGCTGATCTGGCTAGATCCGCACCAGGACCACACTTTCTGCTGCTCTCAATCCACCGTTTATCAACGGTAGACCTGCCAAAGCACCTGACTGCAAGCAGAGCAAAGTGGTCCAAGTGTCTCCCAGGGACTTCCGGCAGCCTAAAATCTTCTGGTCTGGCCCAGCCCTGGACTTGCACTCCGGCTGCACACTGGCATCTGAGCGCCGGGAGCTACTCAATCCCCTGCCCATCTAAAACTGACCTCAGAAGTTCTTTCAAAGTAGATATTTGATAGAAGTGCGTTGTAGTCCAAGTGTATGGTGGCGCCCTCACTCTAGAACCAGTTCGGAGGCTCAATTTGTCTGTGTTTGAGGGAAGGTCTCAGGAATTCACAGAGAATGCTGTCTGCAGTTCGCCATCTTCTCACCGATTCTTTCTTTAGGATTAGATTATTTAGTTTCCAATTAATTTTTCATCCATTTTCCCCTAACCTTTTATTGCATGTGATTTATATTGTGCCATGATCTCAAAAAAAAAAGTGCATTTACTATTTCAGCCTTTCTTTATTTGATTTTGATGGTTTTATGCCTTAACACAAAATCAATTTTTTTTATAAGTTCTATGAACCACTGAGAAAAAAGTATATTCTTTTTGTTCTCCATTTAATTTTCTCTAAAAATGTATCAGACCTCACTTTTCTACAACTCTATTTACCTCATCAACTTCTTTCTTATTTTGTGGTTTGATTTATCTAGTTCTGAGAGAGCAAGATTGAGGTCACCCACTAGTATAGTTTTGCTGTTTATTTCTTCTTGCAGCTCTCAGCTTTTCCTCTAGAAATTTGCATGCTATACCACTCTGCATATATGTTTAGTATTGATATTGCTTGATTATCTATAGTATCTTTTAGCAAGGTATAGTTTCTTTCCTTATCTCTTTTAATTAGATCTATTTCGGCTTTTGCTTGATCTGAGATCAGGATTGCTACCCCTGCTTTTTTTGCTTCACCTGAAGCATAATAGATTCTCCTCCAGTCTTTTTCCTTTACTTTGTATGTATCATCACTCTGCTTTAAATGTTTTTTCTTGTAAACAATATATTGTAGGATTCTGGCTTTTAATTCAGTCTACTGTGTGCTTCTGTTTTATGGGTGAGTCCATATCATTCACATTCACAGACAAATAACTAATTCTGTATTTCCTGCCTTTTTATTTATAGCAAGTTATGCTTTTTCTTTTCCCCCTTTCCCTCCTCCCTAGTATTATGCTTCTGACCACCACCTCCTTGAAACATAAAATAATTTTTTAAGATATATCTATCTACATGTATGCATATGCAGACATTGGTATAATTCTTGAGGAGATTATAGATACCATGAATACCATGTGCTTTTTAAAATATATTTATTATCATCTATGATTTTTATTTCATTAGCATTAAACTCTAATTAGCTCATATTTGAAATATTTAAATGAAGCAAGCATGTTAAAAAGGGGTATTAGTCATCTTTGTTACTCTCAAAATTCTATTATTCATTTGAAAATATTAAAGTTTTATTTTGTAGGACCTTTTTTATTTATGCAATATATATTATAAACATTTTCAGTTTTTATTGTTTTTCAAGTGGAAAAAATAGCAACTTTTTAATAAACTTTGCCTTCTCTTTAATTTAAACACCCCTCCTTAATTATTTAACTTGTTTTCCCTTTACAAAATGCAGCATAAACAATAAATGTGGAATAAAATCATCTGGTATATATATCAAGCTTATATATATATAAATGCTATCAAATATCCCAGTTTCCCCAGATCTATGCAGGGTTCCTTCCACCTAGGAACCATTTTTTTTCTTGCTTGCATCATGAATTAAAAATAGAATTCCTGTTTCTATAAAAAGTAGTAAGATACAGAAGATAAAAATTGTTGAGTAAAGTTTCATGGTGAAGATAGCAATGTGATCTTGATATCCAAGGTTAAGAAAATTAAAACACTGATTTAGCAAGAAGGAATTTTCTTTTTAGGCAGATATAAAACAAAAATAAATTTAATTTGGTGAAACATGAGTACTGCTTTTTGAATGTGAATTAAAGTTGGAATGATACTTTTGAACTCAACTAATATCCTTATGGCATGCTGAACTGAGCAGAGGAATGATGAGATCATAGCTATACATTAGCATGATTTCAAAAATGCAGGTAACATTGATGGAAGAATGGAGTATCTGTTGTAAGCAGAACATTGTAAATATTTTAAATATATTCCCACTTAATAATTTAAGAGCTTAAATTAACTTCAGCCAGAAAGAAACTCAAAATCTTGAGGATTTGGATACTACAATATTATGAAAGCCAGAATCTTATTTAACATAATCTTCAATGATACATGTATATATGTGTGTATGTATGTAAATATGGTATATGTATTACTATAAAATATGAGCGGATCTTTACATAGTTTTTTCATGGAATTTTTTTTTATTATTAAAACTTTTTATTTGCAAAATATATGTATGGGTAATTCTTCAACATTAACCCTTACAAAGCTTTCTGTTACAAGTTTTCCCCACTACTCCCCACCCCTCTCCTAGATGGCAGGAAATCCACTACATGTTAATTATGTCAAAATACTTGACAAATCAAATATATGTATACATAATTCCACACTTATTGTTATGCAAGAAAAATCTTATCTACAAGAAAAAAATAAGAGAAAGAAACACAATGGAAGCAAACATCAATACAGAGCATGAAAATATTATGTTATGGTCCACATTTCATACACCCATTCTCAGGGTGTATATGGCTTTCTTCACTGAATAATTTGAACTTGTTTGAAACATTTCATTGTTGAAGAGAGCCATGTCCATCAGAATTGATCATCATATAGTATTGTATTTGCAGTGAATAATGATCTCCTGGTTCTGCTCATTTCACTCAACATTAGTCCATGTAAGTCCCTCCATGACTTTCTGAAATCTTCTTGCTAGTCATTTCTCAATGAAAAATAATATTCCATAACATTCATGTAACATAATTTGTTCAGCCGTTCTCCAATTGATGGGCATCCATTCAGTTTCCAGTTTCTAGCCACTACCAAAAGGGCTGTCACAAACATTCTTGCACATGTGGGTCCCTTTCCCTGCTCTAAGATCTCTTTGGGATTTAGGCCCAATCGAAACACTACTGCGTCAAAAGGTATGCACAGTTTGATAACTTTTTGAGCATAGTTCCAAATTGCTCTCCAGAATGGCTGGTTCCGTTCACAGTTCCACCAACAATGTATCAGTGTCCCAGCTTTCCCACATCCCCTCCAACATTCGTCATGATCTTTTCCTGTCATGTTAGCCAATCTGACAGGTGTGTAGTGGTACCTCAGAGTTGTCTTAATTTGCATTTTTCTGATCAATAGTGATTTGGAGCACCTTTTCATATGACTAGAAATAGTTTTAATTTCATCATCTGAAAATTGTCTGTTCATATCCTTTGACCATTTATCGATTGGAGAGTGCCTTGAATTTTTATAAATATGAGACAATTTTCTATATATTTTAGAAATGAGGCCTTTATCAGAACCCTTAAATGTAAAGATGATTTCCCAATTTATTGCTTCCCTCCTAATATTGACTGCATTGGTTTTGTTTGTACAAAAACTTTTTAACTTAATACAGTCAAAATTCTCTATCTGGTGTTCAATTAAGAGGCCCAGTTCTTCTTTGGGAATAAATTTATTCCATCTCCATAGGTCTGAGAGGTAAACTATATTATGTTCCTCTAATTTACTTATAGTATCACTCTTTATATCCAGATCATGAACCCATTTAGATCTCATCTTGTTATGTGGTGTTAGGTGTGGGTCAAGCCCTAGTTTCTACACTAGTTTCCAATTTTCCAAGCAGTTTTTGTCAAATAGTGAATACTTATCCCAAAAGCTGGGGTATTTGAGTTTATCAAAGACTAAATTGCTATAGTTATTGCCTATTTTGTCCCGTGATTCTATCCTATGCCACTGATTGATTACTCTATTTCTTAGCCAGTACCAAATGGTTTTGTTGACTGCTGCTTTATAATATAGTTTTAGATCTGGTACATCAAGGCCACCTTCATCAGCCTTTTTTTATTTTTTTCATTAATTCCCTTGAAATTCTTGACGTTTTGTTCTTCCAAATGAATTTTTCTATTTTTTCTAGATCTGCAAGATAATTTCTTGGGAGTTTGATTGGTATGGCACTAAATAAGTAAATTAGTTTGGGTAGTATTGTCATTTTTATTATATTTGCTCGGCCTACCCATGAGCACTTGTTGTTTTTCCAATTCACTAGGTCTGACTTTATTTGTGTGGAAAGTGGTTTGTAGTATAGTTCGTATAGTTCCTGACTTTTCCTTGGCAGATAGATTCCCAAATATTTTCTACTATCAATAGTTATTTTGAATGGAATTTCCTTTTGTATCTCTTGCTGCTGAACATTGTTAGTAATGTATAAGAATACTGCTGATTTATGTGGATTTATTTTGTATCCTGAAACTTTGCTAAAGGTGTGAATTGTTTCTAGTAATTTTTTAGTTGAGTCTCTAGTGTTCTCTAGGTATACCATCATGTCATCTGCAAAGAATGATAATTTGGTTTCCTTACTACCTACTCTAATTCCTTTAATCTCTTTTTCTTCTCTTACTGCCAAAGCAAACATTTCTAATACAATATTAAATAATAATGGTGACAGTGGGCAGCCTTGTTTCACTCCTGATCTTATTGGGAATGGTTCTAGTTTGTCTCCATTACATATGATGCTTGCTGATGGTTTTAAGTAGATACTACTAATCATTTTAAGGAAAAGCCCATTTATTAATCTACTCTCTAGTGTTTTTAATAGGAATGCGTGTTGGATTTTATCAAAAGCTTTTTCTGCATCTATTGAAATAATCATATGTTTTTTGTTAATTTGGTTATTAATATAATTGATTATGCTGATGGTTTTCCTAATATTGAACCAGCCCTGTATTGCTGGTATAAATCTTACTTGGTCATAGTGTATTATCTTGGGGATGACTTTCTGTAATCACATTGCTAAAATCTTATATAAAACTTTTACATCAATATTCATTAGGGAAATTGGTCTATAGTTTTCTTTCTCTGTTTTCTCCCTACCTGGTTTAGCTACCAGCATCATATCTGTATCATAGAAGGAATTTGGTAGTATACCTTCTTTTCCTATTTTTTCAAATAGTTTATATAGTATTGGAATTAATTGTTCTTTGAATGTTTGGTAGAATTGACATGTAAATCTATATGGCCCAGGAGATTTTTTCTTAGGGAGTTAATAGCTTATTTTATTTCTTTTTCTAAAATGAGGCTATTTAAATAATTTATTTCCTCTTCTGTTAACCTGGGCAATCTATAGTTTTGTAGATATTCTTCCACTTCATTTAGATTATCAAATGTATTGGCATAAAGTTAGGCAAAATAACTCCTAATTATTACTCTAAATTCTTCTTCTTTGTAGGAAAGTTCTCCCTTATCATTTTTGAGAGTAACAATTTGATTTTCCTCTTTCCTTTTTCTGCTCAAATTAAGTAAAGGCTTATCTATTTTGTTGTTTTTTTTTTAATAAAACCAACTCTTAATTTTATTTATTATTTCAATAGTTTTCTTATTTTCAATTTTATTAATCTCCCCTTTAATTTTCAGAATTTCCAATTTTGTATTTAATTGAGGGTTTTTAATTTGCTCTTTTTTTTTAACTTTTTTAATTGTAAGCCCAATTCATTGATCCTCTCTTTCTCTATTTTATGCAAGTAAGCATCTAGAGATATAAAATAATCCCTTATAACTGCTTTGGCCATATCCCACAAATTTTGGTATGTTGTCCCATTATTGTCATTCTCCTGGATGAAATTATTGATTGTGTCTATAATTTGCTCTTTCACCCATTCATTCTTCAGGATTAGATAATTTAATTTCTAATTAACTTGTGGTCTATTTTTTCCTGGCCTTATATTACATTTGAGTTTTATTGCATCATGATCTGAGAAGGATGCATTTACTATTTCTGCTTTTCTGCATTTGATTTTGAGGTTTTTATGCCCTAACACATGATCAGTTTTCTTAAAAGTCCCATGAACCCCTGAGAAAAAAGTATACTCCCTTCTATCACCATTCAATTTCTTCCAGAGATCTATCATACCTATCTTTTCTAACATTTTGTTTACCTCCCTAACTTCTTTATTTATTTTTTTGGTTTGATTTATCTAATTCTGAGAGAGCAAAGTTGAGATCCCCCACTAGTATAGTTTTGCTGTATATTTCTCCTTATATCTCTATTAGTTTCTCCTCTAGGAATTTGAATGCTATACCACTTGGTGCATATATATTTAGTATTGATACTGCTTTATTGTCTATGGTACCCTTTAGTAAAATATAGTTTCCTTCTTTATCTCTTTTAATTAGATCTATTTTTGTTTTTACTTGATTTGAGATAAGGATTGCTACCCTTGCTTTTTTTTGTTAAATTGAAGCATAAAAGATTCTGCTCCAGCCCTTTACCTTCACTCTATATGTATCTCTATGTTTTAGATGTGTTTCTTGTAAACAACATATTGTAGGATTCTGGCTTTTAATCCAGTCTGCTATCTGCTTTCGTTTTAAGGGAGAGTTCATCCCATTTACATTCACAGTTAAAATAACTGTATCAGTATTTCCTGCCATCTTATTTACCCAAAATTATGTTTTTCTTTTCCTTTTCCCCTTTCTCCCTTCTCCCCTCCCCATTATTTTGTTTTTGATGACCATCTCCCTCTTACAATTCTCCCCCCTGTAGAACCTCTCCCTCTTTTTTACACCTTGCCCCTAATTTTTCTATTTTCCCTCCTATTTCCCTGTAAGGAGGGACAAGTTTTTCTTTGAAGCCATATGTGTCTGATATACTCTTTTAGAGCCCAATCTAATGAGAGTAAGATTTACCCAATGCTCATCACCCTCCCTTCTTTCTGTCAATTATATTAGGTTTTCTATGTCTCTTCATACGTTTTACCTTATTTACCTCTTTTTTTTTTACTTTATTTTACCTCCTTTCCCCTTTTTTTCTCCAGTATGATAGCCCTTCCACCTCTAATTTCTTTTCCATTATTATCAAAGTAAAATCAAATTATACCCCCGTTCTTTAAGGATACCCATAGTAGAAATATAGTTCTCAAGAGTTCTTTCCTTTTTACCTTTTTATGCTTCTCTTGAGTTCTGTGTTTGGAGGTCAAATTTTTTTTTTCAGATCTGGTCTTTTCATTAGAAATAGGTGAAATTTTCCTGTATCATTGAATAACCATCTTCTTCCCTGGAAGACAATACTCATTCTAGCTGGATAACTTATTCTTGGCTGGAATCCAAGTTCTTTTGCCTTTCAAAATATCTGATTCCAGGCCCTTCAATCCTTTAATGTGGAAGCTGACTGATCTTGTGTGATTCTAATTACAGTTCCTTGGTATTTGAATTCTTTCTTTCTAGCTTCTTGCAATATCTTTTCCTTGGTGCGATAGTCCTGAAATTTGGCTATGATATTCCTCGGGGTTTTAATTTTGAGGTCTCTTTTAGGAGGTGATTGGTGAATTTGTTCAATGGTTATTTTGCCCTTCTGATTCTAAAACATCAGGGCAATTTTCTTTCATGATTTCATGGAAGATAGCATCTAGGTTCTTTTTTTCAATCATAGCTTTCAGGGAGTCCAATAATCCTTATATGGTCTATCCTAGATCTGTTTTCCAAGTCAGTTGTTTTTCCTAGTAGATATTTCATATTTTCTTCTATTTTTTTTCTTTTTTTTTTTTGTTTGACTGATTCTTGAAATCTTTTTGAGTCATTCACTTCTATTTGTTCAATTTTAATTTTTAAAGTATTATGTCATTCAGTTACCTTTTGTAGCTCCTTTTGTAATTGGCCAATTGACTTTTTTGTTTCATTGCATTCTTTTTCCATTTTGCCAATTTTATTTTTCAGTGAATTGTTGTCTTTTTCCAAATTTCCATTTTTATTTTCCAGTGAATTGATGATTTTTTTCCATTTCACCAATTTTGTTTTCTAATGAGTTGGGGCCTTTTTTCATCTCACCAGTTTTGTTTTTCAGTTTTTCATATCTGTTTTGCAGGGCATTATATCTTCCTTGAACTGATCTCAATTCATTTCCCCATTTTTCTTGTAACTCTCTTTTCTTTCAGTAATCTTCCAGGTAAGCCTTCTGAAATTGGGACCCGCTCATGTCTGCCTTTGTGGCTTTCTCTGGGGTTGCTTTCCCTTTAGGAACCTCAGGATCAGGGGTCTTCCCTTCTTTATCACCATAAAAGCTGTCTATGGTGAGAGCTCTCTTCTGCTTCTTACTCATGTTTTCAAGCTTGGGGTCTGATTCAAGCAGGTGATCCCGCAGCTGGTTCAATTTTCCCTGGGGCAGTTCATGTAGTTGACTTCCAGTGCGGGACTGGTTGGACTAGTTCCATGCTCAGCTGCTCTTAAACTACCCTTTATCAAAGGCAGATCTACCAAAGCACCTGCCCACAAGCAGAGCAAAGTGGCCCAAGCGTCTCCCAGGGACTTCTTGGGTGCCTAGAATTTGGCACGTTCCATCACAGCCCCAATCTTACTCTCCGGCTGCGTGCTGGCATCTGAGCATGGCTAGTGGCTGATCCCCTGCCCATCTGAAACCGACCTGCTCTGGAGTTCTTCCAAGGTAAATTTTTGATAGAAGTTTGTTGTACTCCAAGTGTTTGATGGAGCCCTCACTCCAAAACCAGTTCAGAGGCTTAATTTCTTCTGGGTCTGAGGGAAGATGAGAGGAGCTCACAGAGCTGTCTGCAGTTCACCATCTTGGCTCCACCCCCCTCTCATGGAAATTCTTATAAAGAGATGTGCTATAGATATAAGTATAGTAATTTTTTACATAAGGAAACTGAGGTCTTTACTTGCCCATAGTCACATAATAAATACCAGAGGTGCTTCACTCTTTTTTTTTTTACTTTGTAAAAATTTATTTTTAATTATCATTTATTTTCTCTCCTTTACTTCCATCATTAGTGAAGGAAAAATTTTTTTTCTTCAATACATACACATTCATCACATTATGTTAGAGATATTTCTAGTTTATTTCTAATTTAAATCTAGTGGAGTGAAAGAAGTTCTGAATTGGAATCAGAGGGTTCGTATGAACTTTCACAAATCATTTTAACTTCTTGAAGCCTCAGTTTTCTCATCACTAAAATGGTGATAAAATATTGCCTTGCACCATATTTACCTCAAGAGATAAAGTGTTTTGTAAACAATAACATGCTATAAAAATGAAAGTTATAGCATTAATGACATATGCATTTTAAATATGGTTTTAACAAAAGACATTAATGCATTTCCCACAAAGAGGATCAGTTCCACTTATAGGGAGTTGCCAGATTATTTGACATCAAATTATGAGGTCTACCTGCTCTTGAGCATAAAAATTATGTCAAAGGAGAGAAAAAGAATTAGAAAAAAATGTAAGAGACCTTTTGTGATATGTCGGGATAGTCTAATGTGGAGTCTGGCTATATCCCAATCTCTTAAGATGGAGGAAGTTTGATTTCCCTAACAAATGAGTTGGGGTAGCCTTTAATTAGATGCATAGCTGGAAAGACTGTTGGTGAGACTGAAATGGTCACTGAACTCTTGACTTTCAAGAGGTGTACCAAAGGAGTGAAGATCAAAGTTCATCTATATAGTATGAGCACTATAAACTGAACTGGTGAGAGGAAACAGGCTTCCTTAATCCTGATTACCTGGCTCAAAAAATAGTTCAGGGATGTTTGTTTCTATTCTGTGTCATTTGCCTTTCTCTGCTTTCAGTGTGGATAGTGATCCTCACCAGATCTCAGAATTTTAACCATAATAATCCTTGAGCCAGGACTCTAGCGTGAATATTGAAGCTACCCAAGTCAGAAGCAAGGATGCCTGGGATATGAGCTAGAGAAAGGGTTTTGACCTTAGAACTCAGAGTACAATCTAAAGGAACTAAAATGTAAACCTAATTTCCCTTGCTAGAAACAGAGGTAGTACAAGGGGAAAGAGTATTAAATTCCACTATTTACAGGAATAACTTTGTATATTTGAAATTATACTTTTTGTAGAAATTTGTTTGCAAGAGTTAATCCAATGATTGATGAAAATGAAACCAAGGAACACAATTGGTGTAGTTTGGAGTTATTTGCAGAGACATCATGAAAACCTCCCCACCCCACCCTACCCATCTCTGTAAGGACATTGGAGAACCATGGAGGATGGTTCAACTATTAACTCACCTGGCTTGCAAGGCCTTGAGGACCAGAACAGTTATTTTAGAAATTTAGAGAAAGAAATTAGGTTGCTGACCTACTATATTATGAGAAAAAGTAAATATGGTCTGCTCTAGCTGATTACCTGACATAAATAGAGGTATAAGAATATCAAATTTGAAAAGAATGTCAGTAAGCAACTAATCTAACTTTTACTATGTGACATTATTAAGAAATTGCCTTTTAGTCTTTAGTTAAATATTCACTCTTCATTACCCCAGTAATAAAGAAATGACAACTGGAGTAGCTCATTCCACTTTGAATAGCTCTAATTATTAAGAAATTTTTATTATATGAAACTAAAAACTGGCTTTTTACAATTCTACCTATAGATTCTAGATTTAATTTCTGATATAGTTAGAACAATACTCTTCTAGATGTCTTAATATTAATACTTTCAACTTATTTCTGCTATATACTTTCTCTAGTTTTCCATCTCTCCTGGTGATATGATTTGAAATCATGTATGATATAATGATATGATCGATGTATTATTTTGGGATGAGATGTTATATATGAAACTATTATATGATAATACAAGAGAGTTTTGTTTTTTTCTCTCCTTGAGTTCTTTGAAATACATGCCCTTTTTAATGAGATTACTAGTCAAAGAGCATTGACAATTTGATACTTGATTTCACACAATTTTAAATTATTTTACAAAACATTTTGACCATTCCCTAACTCTACTAGTAATATAAGAATGTGCTTTTCTTCCTACAGTCTCTCTTACAATGACTACTTTCATTTTTTTATCATCATATCAAATGTGGTAGATAAGAAACAAAACATCAGAATTTCTTTGATTTACATTTTAGTTATTCATAGTTTATATTGCTTCTTTTGAAGACTATGTGGTCATATCCATTGCAATATTCTTTCAAAAAAGACAAACATATTAATTCAGATGGGACTGAACTTGAGCAAGGACAATAATAAAAATGCCTCTCTAATTTAACTCTTCCTTTGTTAATGAAACCAAAGATATATTTAACTTGTCTTGTTTGTTCCCCTATCAGTTTTAGGGGTTGCTGAGTGAGCTAAGGTGTCTGAAAGAATTCAGGACTCAGGCTATGTGTAAATTAAGTAAAGGCATTTATTGAGATTTTTACATACTCAGTAGGCAGGTCAAGCTCCCTGAAGGAGTCAGCAGCCTAAAACAACATAAGAATCTTTATAGAGTAAATGGCATTGATAACATCACAAGATATGTAGATTTTGAGATTACAGGAGGAGTTTGCTAACATGGAGAGGTTCCATTCGTGACTGAAGGGAACATGTCGTTACCCAGAATATATGCAGAAAACCCTACTGGGTTACGTGAGAGTGGTATTAATGTATGGTAATGATATTATAATTAGTCTGACTTCATCATAAGTTCAAAGGCAACAAAGTAAAAGAATGCACAGGTGCCATTTCAGGAACAAGATTTATTGAGGTTTGTGGGTCCTATGTTCTGCATCCTGTTAGTGCTATTTTCTTATTGGATTTTTCTGTGGTATGTCTAGTTTGAACCAGATGATGTGGTTGAGTGTTCTGGCCTACTTGCCACTGAATGATTAAAGATTTTCATAAGCTTTGGACTAGGGACAATGATCAGTCTGAGGGCAACAACCAGAATCACATCAAGAGTGTGTATTCATACACAATTTCAAGCTTAAAATGGACTTAATCCTCCATCAAAAGTAGTTTACCCATGTATAACTTCATCTTTTTTTTCTGTACTAAACTGTACCCAAAGACTTTACATTAAACCTTTATAAGCTTCACCCTAAAGCAAAGATCAAAACAAAGATGTTAGAAGAAAATTTAATGGAGATACTTCATAAAATTATAGCAGCTTGAGTCTGGCCCTTTAAAATAGATTGTTGACTGAAGAATGGGAAAAGACTTAAAAGACTCTTAGCATCACCATTCCTTAGAAAAATTGAACTGATCTCTAATTTGTGTCATGATGAGGTCAAAAGAGTTAATCAACTCCATTAATCAGTAAGGACAGTATTCTTTGAGCAAGTTACAAGTCAGTCTCCTATGAGAACACTTACCTTAGTACAGTCTCCTTTGTAAAGCTCTAAAGAGGAAGATTTGCAGATTATGAACAGAATCCCCTTATCAGGTGTCAAAAAGCAATATTATTCATCTTAATTTTTTTAAAGATTAACAATGACATCATGGGGTGGTGTCTTAATTTGCATATGAATCACACTAAATGAAGCAGAATTGCTCAGATCTGTCAACCTCATTATTTCCTCCAGAGTCATCAAAGTCTGGTGGCTCAATTAAAGTATGACTGGAAATGGCCTGAGATTCATTCCTTTCACTCTTCTATGTCAAACCAAGTTCTATGTGCTCTATTGGAAGCAGTACTGATTTATTCTTATCATCAAAGACAAGGCAACCACAGGTTTCATAATCTAACTTCTTTACATAACATACATTGTATAAAGAAATGGAAATATCATTTGAGATTATCCAAAACAACAATTTAATCTGATAAAGATGTACAGATTAAATTTCTCCTGGAGCTACAATTATAAGAATCCTCAAAACCACTTTTCAAATTATTACAATGAAGTAAACATTCTAAGAGAATGGAAAAGATCACAGCCTATATTATGTCCCTCAAAGTCTTTTGGAAAGACAAAAAAACTACTGAATGGCAAGTACCTATTTTATTACCTGTTTAAATTTTTAGAGAAAAGTTACTGTATCCTTGAGGAAATGAGAATTGGTAAGGTTTCACCAGCAGATGATTTTCTATAGCATATGAAATCTTTACCAGCACACAATTGACTGAGATATGAGGAAGTACAAAGTCAATATCTATTGTTATTTGACTACAAAAATTCACAGAAAAAAATTAATTTTTAAAAATCATTATAACAAAGTCTTCTATTAATATAGTTTAACATTTTTTTTGATAGATGTGACCACAGTGAAAATTTGACTTAATGAACCTCTGATTAATGCCAAGAGACATAAGTGACATAATAATATGAGCTCTGAAGGCATTTGCCAATATTGTAGACAATCCCCTACAGAAAACTGAAAGGTAATAAGGAATACTAAGTTCACTTTCTGAATAACACTATGCTGAGAAGCAATTGGATATAATTGATTGAGAGTTGGACTTTGTGAACATGGATTCTATAATGATGGTACTAACTAAGTATGTTAAACCGTTTCTTTTTCACAAGGGAATGAGGCAATGGAGCAGTACAATAACCAGCTAGTCAGGAGGATTTCTGAAGCCAGGGATGCTTGACACACCAGTGATCTTTTATGAGTAAATGTTTTTTTTTTCCTTCTTTCTTTTTTTTATTTTTTTTTATTTTTTTGGCAAGGCAAATGGGGTTAAGTGACTTCAGTCACACAACTAGTGAGTAGTACACTTTAACTTAGATACCTGCAATTGCTGAAATGAATATCAACTCAGAAAATGTAGCAAACATCTTGCTTTCTGATTTATTATATTTAAAGATGTATTTTTCCTGGATAACTACTTTGTGCCCAATTTCTCTTTGTGCCCAACTTCCCAAAACATTGTGTTTCTTCCTTAAGCCCCACTAAGCTATAAATAACTTAAATATGTATAAAGATCTCATCTTTTCTCCACTCCTCTTTGAGCAGAGCTAAGCACTTTGAGCACTCTTTCTCTCTGCACCAGCTTTCAAGCTCTTTTCTCAGACAGTAAATATTTTTATGATCTTTGTGTAAACAGTGATAAAAATCTACTTAATTCCACATCCCCCTTTTGGGCTTTTTTTTTTTATGTTTTAGCAGTTCCAAAGGGTTTTAACTTTAACAACTTTTAGTTGGGAAGATCTGTGTTCACTTCTGGCACATTTTAACTTTGAAAAGACATCTTTGTTTTTTTTTTTGTTTGTTTTTTTAATTTTATTTTATTTGCATAACATATGTGTGGGTAATTCTTCAACAATAATCCTTACATAGCTTTCCGTTACAAATTTTTCCCCCCAACTTCCCCACCCCTTCCCTAGATGGCAGGATATCCACTACATGTTAATTATGTTAAAATATTGGCAAATCGAATATATGTATACATATTTCCAAACTTATCATTGGTGTGCAAGAAAAATCTTATCTACACAAACGATATATCAGATAAAGGAAACACAATGTAAGCAAACATCAATCAAGGAGTATGAGAATGTTATGTTGTGGTCCACATTTCGCATCCCTCTCTCTGGGTGTATATGGCTTTCTTCAGTGAACAATTGGAGGTGGTTTGAAACATATCATTGTTGAAGAGAGCCATGTCCATCAGAATTAATCGTCATATAGTACTGTTGTTGCCGTGTATAATGATCTCCTGGTTCTGCTCATTTCACTCAGCATCAGTTCATGTAAGTCTCTCCAGGCCTCTCTGAAATCATCTTGCTGGTCATTTCTTACAGAACAATAATATTCCATAATTTTCATATACCATAATTTATTCAGCCATTCTCCAATTGAAGGGCATCTATTCAATTTCCAGTTTCTAGCCACTACAAAAAGGGCTGCCACAAACATTCTTGCACATGTGGGGCCTTTTCCTTTCTTTATGATTTCTTTGGGATATAAGCCCAATAGAAATGCTGCTGGGTCAAAGGGTATGCACAGTTTGATAACTTTTTGAGCATAGCTCCAAATTGTTCTCCAGAATGGCTGTATCCGTTCACAGCTCCACCAACAATGCATCAGTGTCCCAGCCCTCCCACAACCCCTCCAACATTCATCATTAACTTTTCCTGTCATTTTAGCCAATCTGACAGGTGTGAAGTGGTACCTCAGGGTTGTCTTGATTTGCATTTCTCTGATCAACAGTGATTTGGAGCACCTTTTCATATGACTATAAATAGTTTTAATTTCATCCTCTGAAAATTGTCTGTTCATATCCTTTGACCATTTATTGATTGGAGAATGGCTTGAATTTTTATAAATATGAGACAATTCTCTATATATTTTAGAGATGAGACCTTTATCAGAACCCTTGAATGTAAAGATGATTTCCCAATTTATTGCTTCCCTCCTAATCTTGACGGCATTGGTTTTGTTTGTACAAAAACTTTTTAACTTAATATAGTCAAAGTTATCTATCTGGTTTTCAATTAAGAGTTCCAGTTCTTCTTTGGACATAAATTTATTCCATCTCCATAGGTCTTAGAAGTAAACTATATTACATTCCTCTAATTTACTTATAGTATCACTCTTTATATCCAGATCATGAACCCATTTAGATCTTATCTTGGTATGTGGTATTAGATGTGGGTCAAGCCCTAATTTCTTCCACACTAGTTTCCAGTTTCCCAGCAGTTTTTGTCAAATAATGAATACTTATCCCAAAAGCCGGGGTCTTTGGGTTTATCAAAAACCAAATTGCTATAGTTATTGCCTAGTTTGTCTTGTGATTCTATCCTATTCCACTGATCGACTACTCTATTTCTTAGCCAGTACCATATGGTTTTGATGACCACTGCTTTATAATATAGTTTTAGATCTGGTACAGCAAGTCCACCATCGTCAGCCTTTTTTTTTCATTAATCCCCTTGAAATTCTTGACCTTTTGTTTTTCCAAATGAACTTTGCTACTATTTTTTCTAGATCTGTAAGATAATTTCTTGGGAGTTTGATTGGTATGGCACTAAATAAGTAAATTAGTTTGGGTAGTATTGTCATTTTTATTATATTTGCTTGGCCTACCCATGAGCATTTTAAGTTTTTCCAATTGACTAGGTCTGATTTGATTTGTGTGGAAAGTGTTTTGTAGTTTAGTTCATATAGTTCCTGACTATCTCTTGGCAGATAAATTCCCAAATATTTTATACTATCAACAGTTATTTTGAATGGAATTTCTTTTTGTATCTCTTGCTGCTGAACTTTATTGGTAATATATAAAAATGCTGATGATTTATGTGGATTTATTTTGCATCCTGCCACTTTGCTAAAGTTGTGAATTGTTTCTAGTAGTTTTTTAGTTGAGTCTTTAGGGTTCTCTACGTATATCATCATGTCATCTGCAAAGAGTGATAATTTGGTTTCCTCATTACCTACTCTAATTCCTTTAATCTCTTTTTCTTCTCTTACTGCCAAAGCTAACATTTCTAAGACAATATTAAATAATAATGGTGACAGTGGGCAGCCTTGTTTCACTCCTGATCTTATTGGGAATGGTTCTAGTTTGACTCCATTACATATGATACTTGCTGAAGGTTTTAAGTAGATACTACTAATCATTTTAAGGAGAAGCCCATTTATTACTATACTCTCCAGTGTTTTTAATAGGAATGGGTTTTGGATTTTATCAAAGGCTTTTTCTGCATCTATGGAGATAATCATATGGTTTTTATTAATTTGGTTATTGATATAATTGATTATGCTAATTGTTTTCCTAATATTGAACCAGCCCTGCATTCCTGGTATAAATCCTACTTGGTCATGATGTATTATCCTGGGCATGACTTTCTGTAATCTTGTTGCTAAAATCTTATTTAAAATTTTTGCATCAATATTCATTAGGGAAATGGGTCTATAGTTTTCTTTCTCAGTTTTCTCCCTACCTGGTTTAGCTCTCAGCACCATATCTGCGTCATAGAAGGAATTTGGTAGTACACCTTCTTTCCCTATTTTTTCAAATAGTTTATATAGTATTGGGATTAATTGTTCTTTGAATGTTTGGTAAAATTCACATGTAAATCCATCATCTTTGTTTTTTTAAAGAATCCTAGTTATACATATATTTTAACTTTTAAAATATGTTTCTTTATTAATCATATTGGTAGAGAAAAATCAGAACAAAAGGAAAAACAACTATGAAAGAGTAAAAAAAATAGAACAACAAAAAAAGTGAACATAAAGTGTTGATTTATGTGCAATTTGTATAGTTCTTTTTTTGGATGCAGAGGGTATTTTCTATCCATAGTATGTTAAAATTCCCTTGGATTACTGAACCACTGAGAAGAACTAACTGTTCCATAGTTGATCATTACACATTCTTGCTGTTATTGTGTACACTGTATTTCCTGGTTCTGTTTGTTTCACTCATCAGTTCATTTAAATCTTTCCAGAACTTTCCAAAATCAACTTGTTCATCATTTTTAATAGAACAATAATATTCTATTACTTTTATATATCACAACTTGTTCAGCTATTCCCCAATTGATGGGCATCTACTCATTTTCCAATTCTTTGTTACCACAAAAAAGAGCTGCTTCAAGCATTTTTGCACATGTGGAACTTTTTCTTTCCTATATAATTTCCTATGGATGCAAACCCAGCAGTGATACTTCCAGGTCAAAAGGTATGCACAATTTTAGAACCCTTTGGAAATAGTACCAAATATCTTTCCAAAATGGTTGGATCATTTCACAATTCCACCAAAGAGGCATTAGTGATGCAATTTTTCCACATTCCCTTCAAAATTTGTCATTATCTTTTCCTGCCATCCTAACCAATTGGAGGTATGAGGTGGTACCTCAGAGTTGTTGTAATTTTCATTTCTCCAATAAATATGATGAGCATTTTACTATTTATTATTATATGATTTAATTTCATTATATGAAAAGTGTTCATATCCTTTGAGCATTTGTTGATTGGAGAATGACTTTTATTCTTGTAAATTTGACACAGTTCTTTATATATTTTAGAAATGAGACCTTTATCCAAAACACTGGCTGAAAAAAATTTTCCCCCACTTTGTGCTTTCCTTTTAATTTTGTTTCAGTTGCTTTTGTCTGTGCAAAAACTTTTTAATTTAAAGTAATCAAAGTTGTCCATTTTGCATTTGATAATGTTCTCTAGTTCTTTTTTGGTCATAAATTCCTCTCTTCTCCAAAGACCTAGTAATTAAAATATCAATTGCTTTCCTAATTTGCTTATGGCATCATCCTTCATCCCCAAATCATGTACCCATTTTGACCTTATTTTGATATAGGGTGTGAGATATGTCTATGCTGAATTTCTGACATTATTTTCCAGTTTTTCCATCAATTTTTGTGAAATAGTAAGTTCTTATTACAGAAGCTGGAGTTTGGGGGTTTATCTAGATTACTAAAATCATTATTGTGTCATGTGTTTCTAATCTCTTCCACTGATCCACCAATCTTATTTCTTAGCCAGTACCAAATGGTTTTGATGATGGCAGCTTTATAATATAACTAAGTTCATTACTGCTAGGCCACTAACCTTTATATTTTTTTTTCCATTAATTCCCTTGATGTTCTTTCCCTTTTGTTCCTCTAGATGAATTTTGTTATTTTTCTAATTGTATAAGATAATGTGTTGGCAGTTTGATTGTTATAACACTGCATAAGTAGACCAATTTAGCTACAATTGTCATTTTTATTATGTTAGCTTGGCTTATACATAAGAAATTCTTCATCTTTCTAGTCCTCATGTAACTAAGAATTTAAGTTGTTAAGCCTTCTCTCAGACATGATATATCAATTCATTTTACTGATGATATTGAGATCCAGAATATTTTAGGGACTCCTTAATGAGACCCTTAGAAAATAAATAATAATAATAATAATTGTATATTCCACAAAGGAAAAAAATTGAAAAGGAAATGAAAAGTGTTTATTTCTTATGTTATGATATATAGATATATAGATATTCCTTTTCTTAAATTAGTCTTTTGGCACACTAATCTTGGAAAAACATTAGAGATAGATAATTATCTGGCATCGACTGAAAAAGAGAATTCTGCATTTCTTTTGTAAACCACACGGTGCTTTCAGAGATCTTTCTCTGTCTCTTGGCACATAAGCAGTTTTTTCCCCCAAAAAACAATGGGTTTTCAGTGTTGTACAATGGCAATGAATCATCACACATTATGCTCTTCAAGCAAATATAACTGTGCATGGCCTCAAGACAAATGGGGAAATGTATACATAGTAAATATAAAAGTAACCTAAAATATATCAAAATATTATGAACAAGATAAAAATGGAAATCTCTTTTGAATAAGGAACAAAAGACACCTTTATAGAGATATATAATATTTTCACCAGCCCTGAAGTCAGGAGGACCAGAGTTCAAATGTGGTCTCAGACATTTAACACTTCCTACCTGTGTAACCCTGGGTAAGTCACTTAATCCTAATTGCCTCGGGGAAAAAAGATACACAATATTTTCTCAGTCATAATTGGAGAGATAAAGAGAAGAAAAGCTCAAGTGGTTATCATGAAATCTTTTACAAAAGACCTAGAAGGAGTCTTCTCTTCCAAGCAATGGGTAGATACTATTTGAAGGGTTTATTCATATACATGGGTGAGTTACTTAATCTGTTGAAAAGGCAAGTATACAATTGTTTACTTAACAGGGTTTTCAATACTTACTTAAAAGAGGGGGATCAATAGAAACATCAAAAGTTCAAATACATATATTTTACTTTTAGATTGTTAGGATCAATATCATTTTCATGCAAAAACCTGATATTTGTTAGCTATTTCTTTTAGTCTTCTTAGGTATGCAAAAAACATTGTATCCAAGTTTGTTTTTTAGATACATTTTTTGTTTTTTTGCATTGCCAAAATTTTTCATTTTTTATTTTCCTTTGTCCTCTGATGGGGAGAGGGAGGAAGTGGAGAAAAGTGGTAAAACTCATCAACATTTTGAAAAAAACCTGGAAAAATATTCAGTGCTCATTGTTGTGGACCTCTCACTTCCACAAAGTCAAATTTGTTTTTTTTTGTTTTGTTTTTTGTTTGTTTGTTTGTTTGTTTTGCTTTGGGTTTTTTTGTTTTGTTTTGTTTTAATTTTTTCAATAATAAAGTTTTAAGAACAGATCCCTGAGGTGTGCCACTAATAACTTTCCTCAATTTATCAGTTTATTTATTCTTACTCTTTTGTTCTTTTTTACTGACTTCCAAAGTCATTTACCTCTATCTTCAGCTAGCTTACATAGTCATAAATTTATCCATAAGTACATCATGAGAGACTTTTTTTCAAACATATATCAAGGGTAGCAATATGTTAAAAAATAGATGAAACAAGACTAATGTTTCCTCTTCCTGGTTAATGTAGACTAACACTAAGAGATTACTGATTGTGTTTTTCATTGCTTACAAATTATCTTTTCAATGGAACATTTTAGAATTCTGACAGAAATTAATGTATAAGTTCACAAGTATTTAGGTTTTATTATCCTAATTCTTACATTCCCCACTTTTGTTGTAAAATATGCTTATTTATTGTTTTTATGATTTGTTCTATGACTCATTATGACTCAGTTTTTAAAATTGGATTTTATAATTTTAGATAAATTTTTAATCTTTCAACAACTTTTCATTAAATATAATTTTATTTCATTATGGTCTGAAAAGGATGCATTAAATATTTCTGCTTTTAATGATAAGGTTTTTATATCCTCATAAATGGTCCATTTTCTTTTGGATGTGTGTGAAGGTATTTTACTCTGAGAAAAAAGATATACTTCTATTACCATTCAATTTTTTTATAAGTCTATGTATATAACTTTTCTAAAATGCTATGCATCTCTTTAATATTCTTACATAAAGAATATGAGTATTCTTATTTATTTTTAGATTTATGTAGTTCTTAGAGAAGAATGTAAATGTCATCTACTAGTATAATTTTGCTGTCTACTTCCTCCTATAGCTCATTTATCTTTTCCTTTAAGAACTTGGATACTATGCTATTGATTGTACATATGTTTAATATGGACATAATTTCATTTTTCATGGAAACCTTGAGGAATATGTAGTCTCATTGCTCATTTGCTTACATATCTTTTAGCATTTTATTTGTCTGATCTCAGGGTTATTTATGTATTTATTTGTTTATTTATAACCACCTGAAGCATGACAGATTCTCTACCAACCCTTAATTTCACTCTGTGTGTGTACATTTCACATGTTTTGGATTCTGATTTTTAATTACTTCTACCTGCTTCCATTATATGGATGAGTTCATCCCATTCACATTGCAATTTTGATTAGTGTGCATTTATTATCTTAATTTTCTCCCTGGTAATCCTTTCTCTCCTTTCTTTGTCCTTCCTCAAAAGTTTCTTTTTGGGGTAACTAGGTGATGCAGTGGATAGAGCACCAGCCCTAAAGTTAGGAGAATCTGAGTTCAAATCTGGCCTCAGACACTTAACACTGCCCATCCATGTGACCCTGAACAAGTCACTTAACCCCAATTGCCTCGGGAAAAAAAAAAGTTTCTTTTCCTTTGGCCCACTTTATTTTTTATCACACTTCTATCAAGTTCAGAAATAGAGTAGTTAATCAACTTTGTAGTTTATAGTTAATCATCATACATCACACAGTAGCTAAGCACTTTGAGCTTTAACTCAGAGGATACAAAAAGAAGCAAAAGAGAATTTCTTCCCTAAAGTATCTCAAAAAATTGAATTGAGTATCTATAGCATGACCTTAAGCCCAGTTAAATAATTTCAGCCCCTTTTTGAGGGTGTGGATAGGGTCTTATAGAAACAAACAGGGAAAGAGATGGAGACAGTGAGAAATGTTTTAATTTGCTACTGTATATATTGAGGAAAAAACTACATTAAGTATATAGTTAAGCAATGCTAATGCAAATTAAAAATACATCGTTGATGAAATAATCAAATATAGGACAATAGTAACTTGCCCAAGAAAACCAGAGAGTGAATGCTGTCTATAGAAGCAAATGAAAAAAAGTGGGGAATATGGTTGGGACAATATGGAGGGATCCTGATTTAAGAGAAGAGTTGGTTTGTGGGATTTAGAAAGGGGGGAAGGAGGATGATGAGAGAATGTGAAATTTCAACATATGGGATATTAGAGATAGTGCAGTTATTTATCTGGCTCATATGTTTAAAGCACCACGGTACCTACTGGGCAGAAAAAAAGTTGTTTGGTAGAAGAACTATGTGGACAAGGAAGTAAATGGTTTTCCACATGAATTATGAAGATCTCCAAAATAAATGAATGGGACAGAATGAAGAGAAAAAAAACAAAAAAACAAACATTTATCCAGATGATTAAATGATGGAAGAAACTGGGATGAAGGAATTTTGCATTGGAAAGAATACTGGATTTAGAATCAAAGAAAATAAGTTGAAATTCTGTCTCTCCTGTTTGCTACTTGTATGATCTTTGACAAAATTGATTGAGTTCTCTAGACATGAAATATCCTCATCATTAAAATGAGACAGTTGTTCTAAATTACTTCAAGAGTTCCTTTCAATTGGAAAAATTCTGATAACCCCAAGATGACCTTGCACATTGATAAATTGAAGAGCCAATTAGTTTGGGAAAAGGTTTCTATAAAAATTAACATTTAGTGGTGGATACATAATAAATGTTTCATTAATATTTATTTAAATACCCGTGGAGAATACAAAGTTTGAGTTTTTATAGTTTTGAAATAAATATCACTCTTTGAAGTATTTGCAAAATGTTTTAACTTTCATCTTATGTTTGGCACATGGTATTCCATTAGGGAGATTAAACAGATCCAAGTTGATTATTTGTTTTTCAGCCCCACAAGGAAGGAGGCTTATACAAATTACAGAAGAGAAAATATAATGACAAGAAGAAAAGAAGGAAAGAAATCCAGAGAGAGCAATGCTATTAACATTTAAGATTGTTTTGCTAAAGGTGACACAGATGTTAAAAATCATTCTTAATCTACTCCTGTGTTTTACAAAGGAATAAAGAAAATCTCCAGTCTCATCTGAGACTATATACAAAACAGATAAAATGGCTTTTAACAGTGGAAGCAAAAAAGAAAAGGAAAGTATTATCATTCAGAATCTTAAGTATCCATCCACTTGTGGTGGGCAAATCCAATAAATAGTCAAACCTTAATTCAATCTAACACTTTGTTAATGGGTTTATCTGGTTAACAAAAGTTTCAAGGAGAAAAATTTTATTTGATCCCTTTGTCACAAATATTAAAATGTTTCATTTGCACTTTTTTTTTTAAGTCCTCTAGGCTCAAAATCACTGACACTTTCTTTGATCATTGAAAAAACTGAGCATCAGTTTTCCTTATACATTGCTACTAGCAGAAAGAAATTGTGCTTCCTGTCATTTTAGCCAATCTGACAAGTGTGTAGTGGTACCTCAGAGTTGTCTTAATTTGCATTTCACTGATTAATAGTGATTTGGAGAACCTTTTTATATGACTAGAAATAGTTTTAATTTCATCATCTGAATATTGTCTGTTCATAGCCTTTGACAATTTATCAATTGGAGAATGGCTTGACTTTTTATAAATATGAGACAATTCTCCATATATTTGAGAAATGAGGCCTTTATCAAAACCCTTAAATGTAAACACAATTTCCCAATTTATTGCTTCCCTTCTAATCTTGTCTGCATTAGTTTTGTTTGTA
The DNA here is from genome assembly GCA_023553655.1 of Myrmecobius fasciatus. NCBI lineage: Eukaryota > Metazoa > Chordata > Mammalia > Dasyuromorphia > Myrmecobiidae > Myrmecobius > Myrmecobius fasciatus. The sequence continues at coordinate 38,923 of JAJPUD010014211.1, forward strand.
CAAAAACTTTTTAACTTAATATAGTCAAAATTCTCTATCTGGTGTTCAATTAAGAGCTCCAAGTCTTCTTTGGACATAAATTTATTCCATCTCCACAGGTCTGAGAGGTAAACTATACTATGTTCCTCTAATGCTAGAATTAATTTTGCTTGGGTTTTTGTTGTTGTTGTTTGTTTGTTTGCTGTTTTTTGAGATGGGTTTTTATTTTTTGGTTGTTATACTAAAATCATTTAATGATTTTTTCCCCCTTAAATCTTATCTACTAAAAATGTAATTAAGCAATAAGCATCTGTTTAATTGGGAATTCCAGTAAATTGAATTTTAGTTGATCATGGTTTTAGTGTAATACCTAACCCAAATTAAAATAGCACGATTAAAAGTTATTAGTGCGTTGAAATAATCAGTCAGAATGTAAGTTTCCACATCCTACTAATTTCCTATTAATGATCAATTTCACCATAAAGGAAAGAATTATAAGTATTTAAATTGAAGAATGTTACAGTCTTCAGTTATAGTGTCTCAATTTTTCAGAGTTCATTTTTCACCATAAGAATTTTAAAATGTCATTATTATGAAGAGACCCTCACATAAGGTGTTAATTCAGTTGTGATTTAAAGAAAGCTGGAATGTCTAGCTTGTGGGGAGGAAATGATGTTGTAAGGTAATACCTGATTAACAATCAAATGTACAACAAAGAATATGTGAGTTGATGTCAGAGGAAAGGGGAATCATTTTGGAGTTAAGAGTGCAATGTGTAGTTGGACATTGAAATATAGGTTCTCTTTGTATACAGTCTATCCACTACCCAGTTTTACTTCACTTTATGACCTTAGTTTTTTATCCCTCTCTCTGGGTGTATATGACTTTCTTCACTGAACAATTGGAATTGGTTTGAAACTTTTCATTGTTGAAGAGAGCCATGTCCATCAGAACTGATCATCATATAATCCTCTTATTGCCATGTATAATGATCTCCTGGTTCTGCTCATTTCACTCAGCATCAGTTCATGCAAGTCTCTCCAGGCCTCTCTGAAATCATCCTGCTGGTCGTTTCTTACAGAGCAATAATATTCCATAACATTCATATACCATAATTTATTCTCCAATTGATGGCCATCCATTCAGTTTCCAGTTTCTAGCCATTACAAAAAGGGCTGCCACAAACATTCTTGCACATGTGGGGCCTTTTCTTTCCTTTAAGATCTCTTTGGGATATAAGCCCAATAGAAACACTGCTGGGTCAAAGGTTTGATAACCTTTTTGAGGTTAACAGTTTGATAACTTTTTGAGTATAGTTCCAAATTACTCTCGAGAATGGTTGGATCCATTCACAATTCCACAAGCAATGTATCAGTGTTGCAGTTTTCCCACAACCCCTCCAACATTTGTTACTATCTTTTCCTGTCATTTTAGACAATCTGACAAATGTGTAGTGGTACCTCAGAGTTGTCTTAATTTGCATTTCACTGATTAATAGTGATTTGGAGCACCTTTTCATATGACTAGAAATAGTTTTAATTTCATCATCTGAATATTCTGTTCATAGCCTTTGACCATTTGTCAATTGGAGAATGGCTTGAATTTTTATGAATATGAGACAATTCTCCATATATTTGAGAAATGAGGCCTTTATCAGAACCCTTAAATGTAAAGATGATTTCCCAATTTATTGCTTCTCTCCTAATCTTGTATGCATTAGTTTTGTTTGTACAAAACCTTTTTAACTTAATACAGTCAAAATTCTTTATCTGTTGTTCAATTAAGAGTTCCAAAACTTCTTTGGACATAAATTTATTCCATCTCCACAGGCCTGAGAGGTAAACTATACTATGTTCATCTAATTTGCTTAAAATATCCCTCTTTATATCCAAATCATGAACTCATTTAAATCTTATCTTGGTATGTGGTGATAGGTGTGAGTCAAGCCCTAATTTCTTCCACACTAGTTTCCAATTTTCCCAGAAGTTTTTGTCAAATAGTGAATACTTATCCCAAAAGCTGGGGTCTTTGGGTTCATCAAACACTAAATCTCTATAGTTATTGCCTAGATTGTCCTGATATCCTATCTTATGCCACTGATCAACTGCTCTATTTCTTAGCCAGTACCAAATGGTTTTGATGATCACTGCTTTATAATATAGTTTTAGATCTGGTACATCAAGGCCACCTTCATCGGCCTTTTTTTTTTTTTTTTTTCATTAATTCCCTTGAAATTCTTGACCTTTTGTTCCTCCAAATGAACTTTGCTACTATTTTTTCTAGATCTGTAAAATAATTTCTTGGGAGTTTGATTGGTATGGCACTAAATAAGTAGATTAGTTTGGGTAGCATTGTCATTTTTATTATATTCGCTCCGCCTACCCATGAGCACTTGATGTTTTTCCAATTGACTAGGTCTGACTTTATTTAGGTTAGTTTCTTTTTTTCTTTCTTTCTTTTTTTTTTTTTTTTTTTTTTTTTTT
>JAJPUD010014212.1:0-14551 GCA_023553655.1 Myrmecobius fasciatus
ACAAACTTGGAATGATTTCAGTGAGACAGAAAATAGTGGATAGAGATCCAGATCCAGGAGTAAGAATACCTGAGTCCAAATCTTGCCCTGATATGTACAAGCTTTGTGACTTTAGAGACAAGTTTATGACTCTAGTCAACTCTTCAAGGTCCTAAATTAAAAAGGAATTAGTGAAAAGAGAGTATTGTTAGTATGTTACTCAAATCAATGAAATTATAGGTTTGGGCATGTACATACACACAAACATACACACACACCCAGGTTCTGAATAAGATCGTTTCAATTGTTTTAAGAGCTAAAGCTTCTCAAACTCCTTTTCTATATGCATTAATAAAGTCAGCAGAGCCCAGAAACAACAAAATTTAGAAGGTTTTTATCCCTACAAACAAACAAACAAACAAAATGTGGACAGCATTCTCTGCATGTCGAACTCTTAACTTAATATAAAAGAACAACCCTACACATAGAAAAAAAAACAAAACTCAAAGAGTTTTTAGTGGAATTAATTAACTGCAGCATTCAAAATATAAAACATGCTTTCAATAGGCTGCCCAGCCCTAATTAGTCCCATAGAGGGATGACAATGACAGAAAATACCATTTCTCCCCCTACCCCCATGTTTCATCCTTTTCATTGTACAAACTGGATTTGTCAATCTGGAAAATGTAATTTTACAATATATTTAGGAAAGCAGTGATTATAATGACTTAAAAGGGCTTGAATTTTACATGAGCAAATCAATAGTAATTCTGCATGAGAAGTCCAAGAATGGGTTCTGGCTCCCTCTGGAAACATGAAAGTTGTACTGGGCCACAAGAATGAAAGCTTTTGTATGGGGGTTGTTTTTTCAGTCCCCAAGAATTTGACCAGCTTTAACTGTGTTTTTAGCAAAACTAACTCTGTCCTGTTTTTGAAGTCAGGATTAGTTTTGCAAACATGCCATTCACTTCTAGTGAATGCTGCTTTTGTATTAGAGTGGGACCAGTTGGCTAAATGCCTGTCACTACAAGTATTTGGCATTAATGTTGGCCCGACCTACAGGCAAAGCAGATAGCATGTCTCCAGAAGGCTCCCTTCTGGAGCCTATGTAAAGGGAGGAGGAGAAGAAATACATGTAAACATATGTTATTGGGAATTATTGAGAGTTATTTATTAACTAATCATCATTAGCTGGGAGTCTACAGAGACAGTATGGTATAATAAATAGGAAAATGGCCCTCAAGTCAGAAAAACAAAATCAAAAACAAACCTCAAAATACTGAAGTCTTGCCTCTTTCCCATCTGGTTATGTGATCCTGAGTCTCTCAATGTCCCCAGCAATTCATTAAGACAGAACAGATACTGGAAATTTGTCCCCAGAAAAGTTTCTCTCCTCTCCTTCCCTTCTCCCTACTCTTCTACTCTTCCTTTCCCCTTCTTCCTCCTCTTCCCTCTTCTTCTTTATGTTGAAAACTATCTTTACATACATTTGGAAAAATAAAATATTATTGAAGGGAAAAAAGTGAATCCTGCTGATTCCAGGCATTCTATCCACTGTGCAACCAAACTGTCTTGGATGTCCCATGGGTATCCTAAACTCACCACCCCCAAATTTTACCCACCTCTCCACTTTTCTATCACTATTAAAGGTACCATCATCCTTCTAGTCACCAAAGCTTCCAACATAGGTGAAACTTTTTGTATATGATAGAATTTTTAAAAGTAAAGGAAGCCAGGAGACTGAGAGGAGGAGGGAGAAAAATTCTATGCATAAGAAACAGCTAGTAAAAATGCACAGAAATAAGAGATGGAATATCTTACTCAAGAAAGTCACTGTCACTCACTGGTAAATAAATGCTCTAAAAGTATATTAGGAGGACTTAATACTGGCAATAATAATTCACATTTATAAGGCATGTTGTAGTTTATGTAGTGCTTTTTTCACAAATACTCTCTGCAATAAATAAATACAATCATTATCATGCCCATTTTACAAATGAGAAAACTGAGGATCCAAAAGTTAAGTAACTTGCTCAGAGTCAAAAAGCTACTCTATGGAAAATTGAGGACTGTAAGTCAAATCATCAGAGAAGGGAGTGTTCCCTCTATTTTGTGACCTCAATTTCTAGACCTTGAAACATATTAGCTATAATACAGCTAATGATTATGTTTCCCTGGTGACACAATTAGTATAAGGCTTTTTTAGAACAGTAATTTAATAAATGGTAGCTTGGTAAATAGAAATATTCAATGTTGTCTCAGGGAATAGTTTACATAACTGGGGGTATTTAGCAAAACACATGGTGATTATTTTTATTATCAGTCCTATCCAAGGTGTTCTGCCATGGGTATGGTTCTAAAACTTGAAGGGGATAGACAGAGAATTTGTCTGAGGGGAAGGAGGACACCAGTCAGGGAGCTGGGATGAGAAGGGAATAATGGAGCCCCTTTATTGGAACAGTTAAAAAAAAAAAGAAAAAGAAAGAAAGAAAGCATCTGGTTGTATTTGATTCATGTTAGCAAATCATACAGGTTTCCTGGTTTAAAGAGACTTCTGAGCTTGTAAGATTTACTGTTAGCCTTATTATTATAACTAGTCAAAGTTCTTGTATTACAATGAGAAAAGATAATGGGGAATGGAAGGCAGCTTAAATAGAACATTGGGCTTGGAATCAGGAAAACTCTATTTCATGAGTTTAAATCTGGTCTCAGATATTATTATCTCTGTGACCTTAGATAAATCACTCAGTTTCCTTTTCTGTAAAATGAACTGGAGAAGGAAATGGCAAATCACTCCAGTATCTTTGCCAAGAAAACCCCAAATGGCATCACCAAGAGTTGGGAATGACTAAAGAAGAACTAAGCAGAAGGAAATGGGCCAAGAAATGTGTTTTAATCTCTCTTTTTGGAACAGAACCCAAATTTGAATTCTAACACACAAATATTATTAGCATAATATAATGGCAAGAATGTGATAATGAAAATCAGGAGAGCAATGAGAGATACATTTTGCTTTTTACATTTCTGACCTCTGGGGTATGGATAGATCCTTTGACTTTTCTGATCCTCACTTTAGTCATATATAAAATGGGGACAATAATCACTCTATTATTCTTCCAATAACCTGTTATTAATTGATCACTCTACTATGTACCAGGCACTATGCTAAGCACTTAGAATACAAAAGTTAAAAAAAAAAAAAGTCCCATTTTTTCCTTAGCTGCCACTAGGAATGCAAATCTAGCCTCAGCTAACTCTGCGACTCTGGGTAAGTCTGTTTGCTTCAGTTTCTTTAATTTCAAAATGAGGGAGATAATAAAAGTTATCCCTTGGGGTTTTGAAGAATAAATGAGAATATTTGTAAGGCACTTAGCACAGTTCCCGGCACATAGATGGCTCTGTATAAATGCTTATTCCTCTCCTTTCCTCTGAGAGGAATAATTTGAAAGAAGCAGAGCTATCTGAAGATAAAACTAAGAGATAGGGTGAGGATTTTTTAATTGAGCATTGAAGTATATGCTGAAGAGGGGAAATAAAGAATAGGGAAGCTGGTTGTAGTGACTGCTCATTAGCAGCTGCAATAGTTATACCACAGGAGACAGAGAAGAAAGTTTCCAGAAAAAGAACCTGAAGATTCACTGATTTTTTGCTCATCAGGGCAAACATGGAGAGTAAGCAGATCAGTGGGAATGTCTGATAAATGTTGAACTTACCCCTGGCTGAAAATCCTAATAAAATATCTGTTCCATTGTCTCTTCCCTTTCTCTTTCAGAGATTAGATACATAATTCAGAGTTATTGTTGTTGTTTAATACTGTTTATTTGCTTTGTTAATACTTTTAAAACTGTTCACAATAAATGAAATCTGACTTACTCTAACTACTTTTGATTCTTGCATGTCATGCAAACAAGGATTGCATTTATTTTTGGTGCACAGAAATGTAAAAAGGACTGAGGTTGGAGCTTTAGTCCAAAAGTCTCAGGTTTTTTCTTGGCTGGAGTAAATTCAAATTCAAAGAGATCCTTATAGTTTGGACACTGATTTTTGGATAAACTTCTAAAAAGTCAGAACCAAACTAGAATTGAAGTTTTCCTTCTGCCCCACTCTAAAACAAGTCAGAGTTCCAGTTTTTCTGCCTTGGACAAGATGGGGACAATTTGAACATGCAATCTCCCTCACTTATCCTTCCCCACAACATCCACATAAGTGCAAAGAAAGTCTTCTGGAGGGATGCAATCAAACATAGTAAATAAGGGGTAGTTATTGCCCTGGGGAAAAGTTGGTAGTACATCCATTCCAAAGTTGAGGACTACCAAGGAAATAGTTTTTTTTGTTTGTTTGTTTGTTTGTTTTGTTTTGTTTTTTCTCTTTCTGAGTTCACATTGAACTTCATATCCAGAAGGGAAAACAATGATACAAAAGTGCTAATAATTTTTTTTTAAAAAAGTCAACTCATTCATTGAAAAGAAACCAGTCTAAACAATGCAGATAATTAAGAAAATTATTTGATTCTATTAAATGACTTTCTCCTGAAAGATTTGAATTCTAATGAAGCTATCTTTATTTCAAGCAACAGATATGCTGGAAAACAGAATATATAACTTACAGATTATGCAGTGTTAAGAATTTGGGGTTAAACTCTTGAAAGCAAATATCTGACTATATTTAGATTATGGAAAAAAAGGTTATTGCATGCACTTTAGTCAAAGGGTGAAAAATCCTACCATTTTATGTTCTGAGAAATTTTATCATTCCTACTCCCATTTCTTTTCAAGCATAGATTTTACTCATTAAAAATACATATATGATGATTTTATAAAGGACAATTTTTTAAGGTCAAAATGTTCTAGCTGCCTACTACATGAAACATCAGTTACCAAAAAAAAAAAATGTTCCTGGACTTCTGCATAGTAATACAGTAGCTTAGCAAAGTTAAAGGCATCTTTTATAATGACTTTTAGTTAATGTCAGAGTGGTTAATGTTAAGGTCTAGAATGTGCCACTAGTTATATGTACATATTCAGGTGAGATTGATTTTTCCATCCAATAAAAGGTCAGCCTTAGAGGAACATTTGAACAACAGTACTTTGTAAAATGAAGAAAAGATATAACTACTCTTTAGCCCCTTCTATCCCTCTCCTTTCTCTACTCCCAACACACAAATAACACATCCTTAGAGCAGTTAATCAACGGGATTATAGGAAACTCTGAGGTTAATGTATATGGCAGAGAATAATGATTCTTTCTTTTTTCTTCTTTCTTTCTTCTTCCTTCCTTCCTTCCTTCCTTTCTTCCTTCTTTCTTTTCTTTCTTTCTTTCTTTTTTTCTTTCTTTCTTTTTTCTTTCTTTCTTTCTTTCTTCCTTCTTCTTCTTCTTCTTCTTCTTCTTCTTCTTCTTCTTCTTCTTCTTCTTCTTCTTCTTCTTCTTCTTCTTCTCCTCTCCTCCTCCTCCTCTCCTCCTCCTCCTCCTTTTCCTCCTCCTTCTCCTCCTTTTCTTCCTTCTCTTTCTTCCTCTTCTTCTCTTCCTCCTTTTCCTTCTTTGTCTCTTCATTCTCTTCCTCTTCCTCCATTTCTATATAGTTGATGGTGGTGATAAAATAGTATTTTGGCCATTATGCTTCTATGCCTTCAATTTTTTCTCATTGTGGAAAAAAACAAAAATAAATAACAGTATTTGATGTACAGTAAGAAGAACCATAATTCTGGAATCACTGGCCATAACTTCAATTTCTTTGCTCAGCTTATTAATACTTATGTATCCTTTGACAAATGACTGTTTTTTCTTTGATTCTCAATTTCCTCATTGAAAAAATGAAGGGGCTAGACTAGATTATTTCTGAGGTCCTTTCTACCTCTAAATCTATTATATGGGAATAAGATATTCCTTCTTTACAATCCTTTACAATCATCATGTAGGCATGATCTTTTATAAAATTCTGAAAAATAATTTTCATTACTGATTCTCCACATTAGCCCAGGGAGAAAGGTTAATGTATTTACTTTAATGACAAACAGGAAAAAAATGTACATTTAGAAAACCTGAATAATTCAAAGAAAAGTTAGAAAAGCTTTGATCCTACAGTGCCATTGCTGGGTTTATATCTCAAGGAAAGTAGGGGAAAAGACCTATATGTGTAAAAATGTTTGTAGCAGCTCTTTTTGTGGTAGCAACAGATTGGAAAAGGAATAGATGCCCATCAAATGGGGAATGGCTGAACAAATTGTGATATATGAAGGTAATGGAATATTGTTATTCTATAAAAAAATGATGAACAAGCTGATTATAAAAAGACCTGGAAAGATTTACATGAACTGATGCTGAGTGAAACAAGCAGAACCAGGAAAACATTGTTCACAATAATAGCAAGAATGAACAATGATCAACTATGAAAGATTTGGTTCTTTTCAATAGTTTAGTGATTCAAAACAGTCCCAATAGACTTTTTGGACAGAAAGTGCCATCTGCTTCCAGAAAAAGAACAAAGGAGAATGAATGTAGATCAACAAATGCTATATTCACTTATTTTTTCTGTTTTTTAATCTCTCCCATGGTTTTTCACTTTTGCTCTTATTTTTCTCTCCCAACATGATTCATAAAGCAATGAGTATTAAAAATAAATAAACTTACTACAACATAAAATAAGTTAGAAAAATTTAAGTGAGAGACAATAATAAAATTCACAAATCTTCTGATCTGCAGGATCAGTGCAAGAAGGATCAAAGGATCACAGATTCAGAGCTGGAAAGAGGTCATCCAGATTCATCTATTATTTTACATATGAAAGATTTATTTACTCAAGGACAGAAAGGACTTTAATATAGGTTACTGATTCTAAATCCAGCATTGGTTCAAGTATATTTCATGTGTTTCCTGTACTTTTCAGTCATTCATACATTCTTTCAACAAATATTTATTATGTTGATTATTGAGCACTTAAGTGGCACAGTTAACAGAGATCTGGACCTAGAGTCTGGGAGAATCTAGCTTCAAACACATACTAGCTGTGTGGCCCTGGGCAAGTTACTTAACCCTGTTTGACTCAGTTTCCTCATCTGCAAAATGAGCTAGAGAAGAAAATAGCAAACAACTCTAGTATTTTTGCCAAGAATATCAAATGAGGACACAAAAGTCATATATAACTGAAACTACTGAACAATTACAAATGTGACACAGTAGTTATAGTACTTTGCCATAATGGCCAACATACTATTTCATCATCATCATCATCAAAGTAAAATAGGGGGAGGAGGAAGAAGAGATAAGAAAGAGAAGGAGGAAGAAGAGGAGAAGGAAGAGAAGAAAGAGGAGGAGGATGAGGAGAAGGAAGAAGAGGAGGAGGAGGAGGAGACAAAGAAAGAAAGAAAAGGAGGAGGAGAACAAAAAGGAGGAGGAAAAAACCTGAATTCAAATTTGGTCTCAGAGACTGGTTGTGTGACATAGGCAAGTAATTAAACTTCTGTTTGCCTCATTCTTTTTCATCTGTAAATTGGGAATAATTATAACACCTATTTCCCTAGATTGCTGAGAAGATCAAATGAGATAATAATTGTAAATTGCTTAACACAGTGCCTTATACACAGTAATATGTATATAATGTTAACTATCACTATTATTATTTTATTATTATTATTGAGGTTCATGGTAGGTTATAGGGAAATAAATTATAAAATGTAGTTCTTACCATGGAGATTTGTCTAGAAGACAAATAAGACATGAATAACAAGAAGATAATATTGAATTTTCCAGATACTGCATTTATCACTTCATCCTTGGATGATGTCAATGGCCTGCTGGTTAGTCTTCCTGAATCAAGTTTCTCCCTACTCCAATTGATCCTTCACTCAGCTGTCCAAGTAGTCTTCCTAAATGGTAGGTCTGACACTGTCACCTCCTCTTTCATTCAGTCAACTTCACTGGCTTCCTATTCCTTCCAATGTCAAATATAAAGAAACTTGATTTTCAAATCCCTTAATGAACCTGGTCTTTTCCAACTGTTTATTTGAGTCTTTTTTTTTACTTAATTTCTGACTCCATCTTATTCTAGCAGAGAAGATTTCTTAAACCCCAGTCTAAAACTTTTCATTTATTCTTCATTTATTTCACTTCTCTAGATTCAAACAGTTGTTTTAATGTGTCCACATTTTTAAAAGCCTCCTTCCATATTTGATATGTTTGCTAATCAGTTCAACTTCCTGTCATAAAAATAATAAATAAATCATCTATACCCACATCCAAGTAACATAACAATTTGAAGAGATTATTGCCAAGGATCATCCCATGCTCAAATTTACAAGTTAAGAGCTGAACTTTGTTAGACTTTCCCTCTTTATTTAGACATAGACGCCTTTACTGATCTGCCATGTTTGGTGGATTGCCTAGAAATTGTTTTGATTGCTTACTTTATTTTTGAATTGTGATAGTGTGGTATAAAGGAAAGACTTGAATTTAGCTCCAATGGAGACATATCAAAAAAATCCTTGCTTTACTGATTCTGAATCATGAGGTCTTAGGCAAACTGTTTAATCTTTCTTTTTTTATTTTAGTAAGTTCATTTATTTTTAGTACACATTACTTAATGAATCACATTGGGAAAGAAAAATCAGAGTAAAAGGGGAAAACCATAGGAGAGATTTACAAAAAAATAAACAGAAAAATGAAGTGAACATAGCATGTGTTGATTTACATTCAGTCTCCTTAATTTTTTTCTGAATGCAGATGGCATTTTCTGTCCAAAATCTTTTGGGATTGCTTTAGATCACTGAACTATTGAAAAGAATCAAGTCTTTCATAATTGATCATTGGTCATTCTTGCTATTGTTGTGGACAATATATTCCTGGATCTGCTTGTTTCACTCAGCATCAGTTGATGTAAATCTTTCCAGGTTTTCTATAATCAGATTGGTCATCATTTTAATAGAACAATAATATTCCATTACCTTCATGTACCACAGCTTATTCAGCCATTCCCCATTTGATGTGCATTCACTACTTTTCCAAGTCTTTGCTACCACAAAAAGAGCTACTACAAACATTTTTGCACATGTGGGTCCTTTTCCCTCCTTTATGATTTCCTTGGGATACAGACCCAATTTTATAACCTTTTAGGCATAGTTGTAAATTGCTCTCCAGAACAGTTAGTTCAGTTCACAACTCCTTCAACAATGCATTAGTGTCTCAGTTTTCCCACATCCCCTTCAATGTTTATCATTATCTTTTCCTGTCCTCTTAACCAATCTGAGAGGTATGAGGTAGTACCTCTGAGTTGTTTTAATTTGCATTTCTCTAATCAATAGTGATTTAGAGTATTTTTTATATAACTATAGATGGTTTTAATTTCATCATCTAAAAATTGTCTCATCATATCCTTTGACCATTCATCAATTGGGGAATGACTTGTATTCTTATAAATGTGACACATTTTTTGGTATATTTTAGAAATGAGACCTTTATCAGAAACACTGGCTGTAAAGATTTTTTCCCAACTTAGTACGTCCTTTTTAATCTTGTTTGTATTGGTTTTGTTTATGCAAAAACTTTTTAATTCAATGTAATCAAAGTTGTCCATTTTGCCTTTCATAATGTTCTCTAGTTCTTCTTTAGTCCTAAATTCCTCTCTTCTCCAAAGATCTCTTAGATATTATCCCTTATCCTCAGAATTTGTTTGTAGTATCTTCCTTTATGTCCAAACCATACGTCCATTTTGACATTATTTTGGTATACAATGTGAGATGTAAGTTTATGCCGATTTTCTGACATTATTTTCTAGTTTTCCCAGCAATTTTTGTCAAATCATAGTTCTTATTCCAGAATCTAGAGTTTTGGGATTTATCAAATACTAGAATACTATAGGCCTTGATTATTGTCTCAACTGTTTAATTTTTCTATGCCTCATCACACAAAATGAAGAGTTTTACTAAGTAATTTCTAAGATCTCTTCCAGCTCCAAATCTATAACACTGATTTCAGATTCTAATCTAATTCACATATATGGTAAAGAAGTAACTGGAGTTTTACCTGATAATTTTCAATTGATAAGTATGAGGATAAAAAGAGTGATGACTGTAATAATATTAGCAACACACATTTACAGAATGCAATTATATAATGCAGCAAAGTGGTTATAGCATTGAGTCTGAAGTCAGAAAGGCCAGAATTCCAATCAGACTTCAGACACTGTGTTCCCCTGGACAAGTCACTTAACCCTTGTCTAAAATTGGAGAAAGAAATAGCAAACCACTATTATTTTTGCCAAGAAAACTCTATGGACAGTTGATCTATAGGATCATGATGAGCTGGACATAACTGAATCACTGATTAATACAGGTACATAGTAGCAAGAACAATAGACCCAGGAATACCTGAATTCAAGTTCAGACTCTAATACTTATTAAGAGTGAGAATCTGGCCAATCTTCAGTTTCCTCATGTATAAATAATATCACTTAGTTCCCAGGGTTGTGAGGATCAAATGGAATAATAAAAAGTACTATGAAATTATACTGTTGTCCTTGTTAGCATTATTGCTCTATTTTTTAAATTTTGCCTGATTCTTTTTCATTTCTTTCTATCCCTAGTGCTAAGTATAGAAATTGGCTGGTCCTAAACACTTAATAAATCTTTTCAACTAAGATTATCCATATAGTATTAACCTTCAACAGACAAGTTTTATATATATATATATTTATATATTTATAATTAGGAGGGAGCAGCAAGATGGTACAGTGGATAGCACTGGAGTCATGAAAATATGAGAATATGAGTTCAAATCCATCCTCAGACTCTTAGTAGTTATGTGTCCATTGGAAAGTCATTAATCCCTATTTGCCTCAGGTCCTCATCTGTAAAATGGAGACACACTGGAGAAGGAAATGGCCTACCACTGTAGTATCTTTACCAAGAAAACCCATGGGATTATATAGAGTCAAACAAAGATGAATGACTGAAAAACAACAAAATGCAAATAGGACATGTCTATACACACACATACATATGTATACATAGTATATTCCTATTTATATTACATATTATTTATTATATTTATATTCCTGTTTATATGCACAGATACTCATATATCATATATTCTGATTGATATAATTCTAAATTATATATTATTATGCTTATGTTATTTTATAGAAATAAATTATTTATATCATATATTTTTATTTATATGCATATAACACAATATATATTAAGTAACATAATATATGTATATATACAATATATTACTTATCATTTATATAATATACTTTTTTTGTCTTCCCTGTTAGAATATAAAGTCTGAGAGAACAAGGACAATTTTTGCCTTCTTTAGTATACTTAGTTCATTTCCTGATACATAGTAAGCAATTAATAAAAGCTTATTGATTGATTCTCTGTGAATTCAAAGAGCTTAAAAATCATTGTTTCTGAAAATATTTCTCAAATTCTTTCTCCCAAAGTGAAAAGTGTTTTATTTTGGTCTGTTGTTGTCATTGTTGTTTTAAAGTACATTTGCTATTGTTTGGAACTGCTATTCTCCTCTTCCTACCATAAAAGGATTGTCTGATTCCTTTGATGATTTTAGAGTTTGCCATTTCTCCCTGTACTTGTCCTCCTTCCTTTGGGTAGCTACAGTGATGTATTTGTTGGAAAAAAGAAACAGAAAAAAAAAAAGAAAAAGGAAAAACACCTCTCTTTGGTAAGAGTTCTATTCGCCTTAGAGAATACAAATGACTGACAAATAATGTTTAATGCTGTTTTCTTGGCCAGTTCTGTTCTATTTCTCAACATGCACAAGCTGGTGTAAATGGAATCCAGGCTTCATCTGATACCCACAGCTCAGCCATTTTTTTAAACTGAAAAGGTCCATGTAGTCAGGAAATGAACAATCAATAAGAATATTTTTAGAAACATTTCGTTGAATTCATAACTCCTTCTAGGAACATTGACTTCATTACCCATTTGGTTTGGAGTAGGGTGGAGGGAACAATTACTCCTCAATGATTGCGATGGAAAAAATCTGTAGAGTTATTATATTTCAATTAAAGCTTTGTGAAACTCTGTTCTCCGTTCACAAGAGTTTTATGCACTGAGTTTCAACAAATCTTTCTTTGATTTAAAAAAAAATTAACATTTCCATCCAAAGAGAAGTTTCTACCCCATATAATTCACTTTGAATATAACACTGCATGCCCTGCAAATGCCATAATCTAATTCCCTGGATTAAATATTTGGTCTTGTAGTGGGTTTCTTCTTGAAGTCAGAAGACCTGTGTTTGAATGTTACTTCTGTGAGCATAAGCAAATCAATTAAATAAAATCTCTTTGGGTCTCAGTTTCCTCATCTATCCAATGAAGGAGTTGATTGAAATCTGCATAATCTTCCAGAGACAAAGGACCATCAGGCTTCACTGTATCTCTTGCCTTGCATTTGCAAGTTTTTTGGGGTTCTACCATCTTATCTGATGCCCTGCTGTATTTCTTAGATCCCTAGATACTGACTTCTGACCTGCTAATATCGATTGAATTATCAGATAAAAAAAATGACTCTTGAAACCAGGAAGATCTAGATTGAAACAATGAGCCACATAATAATTGGGTGATCCTGGCTAAAGCACCTAACCGGTCTGGGTCTCATTAGTTTAAAAAATAAAATTAAAAATGATGGGGTTGAATTAGATCCCTCCCCTCTTTTAAATAATGATCCTACGAATCCATGATTTCTAGGCATTGTCTTTTGGCTGATTATAGCACTGTTAGAACTTAATTGAATATTTCTATATGTATTATTTCATTCAATAAGTGTGTTTTTGGCACATACTAAAAATTTAATGTTTCTTCTTTTCTTCTTAAATGGTTCTTCATTTCTTCAGACATGTATATATACACAATTGAGAGAAATACTCAAATCCTTGGTATCATAGAAACATTGAAATTTCAATGCATAATTCTTTGTTTTACCTTGCATATTTAAATCAGTTTATACTTCCTAGAGTGCATCATTCTTCATACAATACTAATCAAATAAGTTAAATTGGTCTTTTTGCATCACTCCTTCCCACACTCCCTACAGAGCCTCCCTCCCTTAAGCTACTCTTTTCTTTAAAACTCCTGATTCTGCCAGAAAATATGTGTACAACAAATTCAAATTATAAAGATATTGTTCTTTCCCACCCATGATGAATTGCATATGGTGTCCGGGTAGGAGTCCAGGGTGGGAATTGAATGACAGATTTGTAGCACTCCCTTCAGCTACCAGGAAAGATCTCCAGGATGACATATGGACTGAACATTTATCCAAAGAAACAGATTTGTTTTTAGTTATGCAGCAACAGTTAAAAAAATTTTAACTGCCATTTGAAAAGATGATTTGAATGAGTGGAGGGGAAGGGAGCTATGCACAGTTGGTTGTATTTTAAACTGAAGAAATTACTTGAAAAAACTGATTCAAGTCATATTGTTCAATAGCAAAAATATTCACTGTATTCTTGCTATAGGCCTCACAATGTGATAGGTGATATGGGAGAGAGGAGGAAAAAAAAGCAATAACTAAATTACTTTTAATAAACTTGACAATCTTTCTGAAAAGTTGCAAATGTTATACAATCATTATCAATCAATCAATCAAGTATTTATTAAGGGATTACTATGTTCCTGCCCCTGTGCTAAGCCTGGATAAACAAAGACAAAAGTCGATTGTCTCCTGACCTAAAAAGAGCTTTCATGACACCCAGATGCCCACATCGATTACCTCTGTTGGTTCTATCTACATCCAAAAAATTCTACATCTCTTTTCATTAATCTATGGACATGACTTTGAGAAGTGATCAAACATTTCCCATTTCTAAGAAATCCCCTCAGATTTACTCTTGCCTTTCCCTTAATCACCCTTTTACTCCATAGTTGCCTAGTGCCTCCATTTACAATTCACATATAATATTGCCTTGCCTATTATTAAATAGTGCTTTGTAATGATTCTCTTAATGGATGTCTCTTCGACTTCATTAAGTAGACAAAAACATTCAATTTGGAATATGAACCTGAGTTCAAATACCAGTTCTGCTGCTTACTCATATAATTTTGTTTTAGTAATAAAAATGCTCTTGGTCTTAGCTTCCTTATCTTTAAACATAAGAAAATTGAGATTGAATGATCTCTAAAGTATAAAACCTATAATCTTATGACTATAAACTCCCAGAACACAAGAATCACACCATTTATTTTGTATGCACCAAAGACTGTTACAATAACTTCAAAAATCAAATATTTTGTGATATGAAGCAATTATTGAATGAAAATATTTTGAATAAACAAGTCTAGTCTTATGTAGCACTTGGAGATAAGCCCAATTCTCAGTGTGGGGTTCTAGACTTGGGAAATAGTATCCATTAAGAAGAGCCATATGTCTTTGGGCAGAGAACTATGAAAAAGAAAGAAAGAAAAAGAAAGGAAGGAAGGAAGGAAGGAAGGAAGGAAGGAAGGAAGGAAGGAAGGAAGGAAGAAAGAAAGAAAGAAAGAAAGAAAGAAAGAAAGAAAGAAAGAAAGAAAGAAAGAAAGAAAGAAAGAAAGAAAGAAAGAAAGAAAGAAAGAAAGAAA
>JAJPUD010014212.1:21989-41383 GCA_023553655.1 Myrmecobius fasciatus
CTGTTTTTCTCCCTCTCTCTGTCTCTTTCTGTCTGTTTTACTGTTTCTCTCTGTGTGTGTCTCTGTCTATCTCTGTCTCTCTCTTTTTTTCTCATAATCTTAGCTCTAGGCTCTATTTTCTGTGAGAACTATATGACATGTGTCTCTTCCCATATATTGTAAATGATTGGAGAGGGGGTGGGCAGTGCTTTGTTTAATCTCTCCTTGTTTCACAGGCCACAGACCTCAAAGGGCTGCCTATTCCTAGCCTGGGAGAGTCTGTTCTAGGCATAATGATTCTAGACAGACGAAACAACTGGCCAGTGATCCGTTGTGCTTTTAATCATTTACAGTCTGATTCCTGCTCAATGTTATCTGATACTTGCTTTCAAAACTTGTTTTTTTTCCAAGGGAACATGGCCCACCTGGCTGCTCTGAATGAGGCACTGTCCTTTTCTAGGATCTATATTAGGCCCAGGGCATCTTTCCCCATGGAAGATGAAGGGTCATTGGCTATAACCTTCTTTCTCTCCATCTTTTTTTTTATTTGAATGAACAAAACTTTGCTTAGAATGCTTGTGTTAAATATATACCTATTTAACCATATATTGGACCCAGTTATCCTAAGGTACTAAGGGAGAAGAAGATGGGACAGGAACATTTTGATATGGTAGAAAGGCCCTAGAGTCCTACATTCAGATCCTACTCCTAACATCCCACAGATTTGGGGGCCAATTACTTAACCTCCACAAGTATCAGTTTCTTCATCTTTACAGAGAGAGAGAGAGAGAGAGAGAGAGAGAGAGGCAGACAGACAGATAGACAGACAGACAGAGACAAAGAGACAGAGAGACAGACAGAGAAAGACTAAAAGGCCTTGAGTCTCTCACTTTTGATGTTTATTGCTTATTTGACCTTGGACCAAAATCATAATTTGCTTGTTCTTTCTCCAACTCATTGTACAAATGAGGAAATTGAGACAAACAGGATTAATGACTTGCCCAGGGTTACATATTTA
This sequence comes from Myrmecobius fasciatus, assembly GCA_023553655.1. Taxonomy (NCBI): domain Eukaryota; kingdom Metazoa; phylum Chordata; class Mammalia; order Dasyuromorphia; family Myrmecobiidae; genus Myrmecobius; species Myrmecobius fasciatus. The sequence goes on from JAJPUD010014212.1 coordinate 22,987, forward strand.
CTAAGTGTCTAAGATAGGATTTGGACTCAAAAAGATGAATCTTCCTGACTTCCAGCCTAGCACTGTGCTACCTCATATGTGTGCATACACATATATTTATACATATAGGTATATATAAGTACATGCATGTGTGTACACATAAACATATATGTGCACACACATGCATGTACATATACATACACCTGCTCCTTGTCATAAACCCCAACCTTCAAACTGTCATATTCTTACTACCTTGGGGATTGCAATGGTCCAACCTCTTCTGCTGAAATGGATCTATCTGAATTGTCTAAAAGTTACCTTTAAAAGCTGGTCCTAACCTAAAGGCATTGGGAATCTTCAGCAATCAGCTTGTTTAAGTATTGCTACCTTGATAAAACTCTCTTGATTCTTTTTTCCTGAATTTTGCCCCATTAATCATAGTGAAAAACCCAAATGAAGAATTTTCAATAGTATAAATTACTTATATATAAAGTACTTATGCTTTATAAATTTGCATATGTAAAATCTTTGCATATAATCTACAAAAACACATATTTGTGTGTGTGTATATATATTTTACACTTCTCTAGTCCATTCTAATCAGTTATAGAAATAAATTTTCTTATGATATACATTCTTGTTCACTTAAGAACAGATACAAAAATAGATTTATAAAAACACAAATGAATAGAATAGCAGCTAAAACAACTTGCCCCAACTATTCAATATGGATAAATTTTCATTTTCTTGGAATAACAGTTACATGTAGGTTCATGTCAGAATGCATAGGACTTTCATTTCCTACAGTTTATTCATGGCATCTAATTAAAAATTGATATTAACACCCAAGGCCATCTTGAGTAGAATGTGGGATCTGGGGTGAATCATACACTGTGTACAACCTCTATGAACATATTTATATGTATGAAATTAGATTAAAACAAACATTAAGGGTAACCTTATGAGGAAAAGAATTCACAAAAGGGCAAATGCAGCCTGAGGGAGTTGGGGGTGGTCACATCTGCTTTGCCTTGATGAGGTGTGTGTGTGTGTTTGTGTATAGGGGCTGAGTAGGATGGTTATATGTTCCTTTCTCTACTGTTTTCTTCTGCTGCTGCTGCTGCTTCTTCTTCTGTTTCTGCTTCTTCTGCTTCTGCTTCTTCTTCTGCTTCTTCTTCTGTTTCTTCTTTTGCTGCTGCTTCTTCTTCTGTTTCTTCTGCTTCTTCTTCTGCTGCTTCTTCTGCTGCTTCTTCTTCTCCTTCTCCTTCTCCTTCTTCTTCTTCTTCTTCTTCTTCTTCTTCTTCTTCTTCTTCTTCTTCTTCTTCTTCTTCTTCTTCTTCTTCTTCTGCTGCTGCTGCTGCTGCTGCTGCTGCTGCTGCTGCTGCTGCTGCTGCTTCTTTTTTTGCTTCTGCTGCTTCTGCTTCTTCTTCTTTCTTCTTCTTTTCCTTCTCCTTCTCCTTCTTCTTCTCCTTCTTCTTTTCCTTCTCCTTCTTCTCCTTCTTCTCCTTCTCCTTCTTCTTTCTTCTTCTTCTTCTTCTTCTTCTTCTTCTTCTTCTTCTTCTTCTTCTTCTTCTTCTTCTTCTTCTTCTTCTTCTTCTTCTTCTTCTTCTGCTTCTTCTTCTTCTTCTGCTTCTGCTGCTGCTGCTTCTTCATTTTTTGCTTCTGCTGCTTCTGCTTCTGCTTCTTCTTTTCTTCTTCTTCTGCTTCTGCTTCTTTTTCTTTTTTTCTTCTTTTGCTGCTGCTGCTTCTTCTTCTTCTTTTGCTGCTGCTGCTTTGTTGAAGGGGGGAGAGCCATCTCACAGAGTATCTCTTTCTCTGTTTTATCAACTGCCTTTCTGGGTTGCTAAATGTTGTCAATACCTATGACCTAAAAATCATTGATTTGATGTTAGTAATAATAGTGATAATCATTGACATTTATATGGCACCTTGAATTTTGGAAATCAGTTAGAAAGGGATCATAGTTCATTGATTCAAACAAGCAACAAGCATTCTGATGAAATCAATGATTCTTCTATTTATGTGCAAAATTCAAAGTCCTTTCCTCAATGAACTTACATTATATCATAAAAGTGTATGTGCATATGTGATAATGTAAAATGATAGAATCTATGGCTTCCAAGCTAAAATTGTTCAAAATAAAAGGAGTGATATTCATTAACGATATGGAAATGATGAAGTGAATATGGTAACAGGTTAAGAAGCAAGGGGAGGGACAAACAGTAAGTGAGAGTAGCCAATTCTCCTAAACCCTTCAATAATAGTAATGCTGATATTAATATTTACAAGTACTTCAACTTTTGCAAACTAAGTTATACAGATTATCGGTTTCAGATCACTCCTCAATATGCTGCTTATACTCCATCTATTATTTTTTTTCTCCCCACACCAAAATGTGAACTGTTCCTTCCCTACCCTCAGTTGAAATTTTGGCCTCATGTTGTCCCAAGGCACTAGGTTTCTATTGCTTCTAGATCTAACTTTTATTATGTGAAAAGTGTTTTATAATTGGGTTTATATAGTTCCCAGCTTTGTCTTGACAGGTAGACTCCCAAATATTTCTTATCATCTACAGTTATTTTAACTATCTTTTGCTGTTGGGCTTTATTAGTAACATATAGAAATGCCAATGATTTATGGGGGATTATTTTATATTCTGCAGCTTTGTTAAAGTTGTTAAATGTTTCTAGCAGTTTTCTAGTTGATTCTTTAGGATTCTCTAAATATACCATCATATCATCTGCAAAGAATGATAGTTTCATTTCTTCATTATGTACTCTAATTCCCTCAATTTCTTTCTTTTCTTATTGCTAAAATGAATATTTCTTGATAATGAGCAAATCTGTTTCACCCCTGATATTATTGGGAATGCTTTTTGCTTATCCCCATTACGTATAATGCTGGATGGTTGGTTATAGAGAGATACCAATCATTTTAAAGAAATCTCTATTTATTCCTATGCTCTCTGCTGTTTTTAAAAGGAATGGATGCTGTATTTTGTCAAATACTTTTTCTGCATCTATTGAGAGAATCATATGATTTCCGTTAGTTTGGTTGTTAATATGGTCAATTATGCTTCTACCATTTCTAGAACATTTTCATAACATGCAGGGTACTCCTTTCATAATTTTCCTTATAAATTGTTTCCCTCCATTAGAACTTAAGTTTCTTGAAGACAGAGACTTTCTGGATTTGTATCCATGGCACTTAACCATTTCACAAATGAAGAAGATGAGGTTCAGAGAATCTCAGCAGTTTGTCCATGGTCAAACTATTAGCAAGAATGGGATTTTGAACCCGAGGTTCCTTCAACCTATCTCTCCCAAAAAAAGATGGAACTGAGACTAGAGAGGAGAAGTCACTTTTTCAACATCAGTAAGGAATGGAAAACTAAGATGTTCTCCACCATCCTATAGTGGCATCCTTACATTGAAAGTTTCCTTGACCCCTAGTCTTTTTCCCAATATGGTACCTTCCTCCACTTGGCTGGTTCCTCCCAGAGCATCCATTTTAAGGAAAATGCCCAGACCAGCTGGGTTTTTATTCATCTTGTGACTTCCTTTCTGACTATTGAAAAATTCTTTACTACCTCCCTTTTCCCTTATTCAACTCCATTTTATTATCTTTCCTTGTTAGATTTAAGCTTCTTGAGTTCAGACTATCTTTATTCTTTACATTTTTATGTTATTTAATATTAAACCTCACATATGATAAGTATTTAATAAAATACTTCTTATTCTTCTTGTGAATATACACCTTAGTGCAAATAATTAAAAATTAGCTTTAAAAGACTATTTTTACTAGAAAGAAACTAATTAAAGTTATAACTTTCAGTAATAAAAAGTAATTTTTAAAGAGATATTGACTATTACTTCTACATCCCTCCCCCCAAAAAAAGACTTGAGATTTTTATTTATTTTTATTTTCCCCCAAAAGCCTTGGAGATCCCAACAATAGCAGTATTTGGCTGGAATGGAAATAATTTTTTTTTCAGACCAATATATTTCTCACTTAAATCTTTTGTTTGGGGCTGAGAAACAAGAGAATCAGGACTCAGCTGAAAGCTCTCAAAAGCAGGACAAACATGTTTTCCTGCCACCCATCAAATGAAATGTAGATAAGCAAATTCAATTTAGAAAATAATGATCCACAGTATCAGCCTGAACACAATATGATTGGCTAGCAGCTGATCCAAAATATAGCAAATATTATAGTCCTTAGATAAGACTCATATAATTGGATTCTTTCAAAAATGATAGAGTAGTTATTGTATTTTCCAGATCATGAGACACACTAAGGGATTTATTTAATGGGGGAAAATCTCTTCAGTATGCCTGCTTTTGAGAGGCAACTTAATATGGTTGTAAGAGCACTAGGGTGACTCTGTGAAGACCTGAGATGACTCCTGCCTGTTCACACCCCTGATAACTGTGTGACCTTGGACAAATCAGTCAAGCTTTCTGAGTTTCAGGTTTTTCATCCATGAAGTAAACAGTAAAAAGACTTACCTTCCTCAGAGAATTATTGTGATATATATCCTTCCCTTTCTCTCTCTTATTCTCTTCTTTATTTTTCTTCCTTCCTTTCTTTTTTCTTTCTCTTTTCTTTCTCTCTTTCTCTCTCTCTCTTTCTCTTCCCTTCCTTTCTTTCCTTTTTCTCCCTTTTTTTCTCTCTCTGTCTCTCTCTGTCTCTGACCCTTTGTCTCTGTCTCTGTCTCTGTCTGTCTCTGTCTCTTCCTGACTCTGATCTTCCTGACTTTAATACAGCTTTATCAATTATGACACCTAATCAACACCTGATTGATTAATTACCATTACTCACTCAGAGCTATCTTCCAAAGGAAACCTTTCCTGATGCCCTAAGTTATTAATGCAATCTTACCAAATTATCTAGTTTTTCTTTCTTTGAATATGTTCTATTGCTCCAATAGAGTGCAAGCTTGTTTTTTAAAAAATTATTTTGTTCTTGTAACCCCCATGCCTAAAAACAGTTTCTTATGTGTGGGATGGGCTTCATAAATACTAATTAAGTAAATGAATGATTCATTATCATTAATATTGCCATACCATCTTGAAATCTCCTTAGAAGTTCATAATATGAGTGAAGATAGGATGGTATGTACAGCATAAAGATTATTTATTTCATACATGTATATGGGGGAGGGTGTAGCTAGATTGCACAGTAGATAGAGCATCATCCTTGGACTGAAGAAAAATCACCTTCCTGAGTTCAAATATGGCCTCAGACACTTATTAGCTATGTGACCTGGGCAAGTCAAACAACCATTTGCCTCAGTTTCCTCATGTGTAAAATGATCTAGAGAAAGAAAGGGCAAAAGCACTCTAGTATTATTGCCAAGAAAACCTCAGAAGAGCTAATCAAGAGTCAGATATGACTGAAAAACAGGTAAACAACAACAAAATTTGGTCCTATATTTGTTTATCTGGCTTGACAATCAAAACCACATCAAATACCTTTGATATAAAGGTGTTGGCTTGTGTTTTTTTGATTTCATTCAACCACTTCCCTTCTTATTCTAGGTACATTAATTCTGGCCATAACAAAACTCTTCAATTTAATGTAATCAAAATGATCAGCTGGAGCTTTTGTAATTAAAAGGATTTTCTAAGTAAACTAATAATATAAACAAGGTTGGGACAATGATCAAACTATTTAAGAGGACTCATTTATTTAAAATACCCTCAAGTATTAATTTATTCATGAACAATTGATATGCCAATTTAAAATATCTCATTTCCTAAGTAGGTTTCCTTAAGATCTATTTAGGTACTTTCTTTGTTGTTGCTGAGTGGTATCCCAATTTCTGTGGCCCTATATGGCAAAGATACTGAGTGATTTGCCATTTCCTTCTCCAGCTCATTTTACAGATGAAGAAACTGAGGCAAACAGGATGAAGTGAATTCCCCAAGATTATATAGTTAGTAAGTTCCTGAGGCTGGATCTGAACTCAGGAGAAGGAGTCTTCCAGACTTAAAAGTCTCACACTTTAATCCACTATGGTACCAACTAGCTGTCCCACTTAGCCTATTATAATTACATTATAAACTCTAATGTATAAACAAGCTATAGTCTTCTGTACAAATATTGTATAATTCATACTTTCTAGGGCAGGGAGCCTGGAGGATGAATGGATGGAAGGAACATTGTATTTGCTGGAAATTTATCTAGATTAAAATCCCACTTTTTCCAGGAGAAGGATTGGGGTACATTTGAAAGAAGCAAGATTGTTTGTTAGAAGATCTGGATTGGAATCTTGGTTCTATTTCTTGTTACCTGAATCACTTTGATCCAACGACATGTAAGTTATATGTGAAGTGCCATGAAAATGCTATTTTTGTTGTGCTATGAATATGCTAGTTATTGCTATTATTCATATTGCTATTAACTAATTTAACCTCTGTGATTTTCCTCATTTGTAAAATGAGGATATTGGAGTCTATGACTTCTAAGGTCTTCCATATCTATGTCTAGGATTGTATATGCTATCAAACAAATCAAACATATATATACACATATATATAAAGAGAGAGAGAGACAGAGAGAGAGAGAGAGAAAGAAAGATTTTCTTTATGCCCATACAAATTATATTTTCAGTTTCTTCTGGTTGAAGTTGTAGGATGAAGCTTGTCCTCCATTTTTTTATTTGTTATTTTCATTGATGTTCTTTCATTCTCTTTTCCCTTCTCAGTTAAGAATATCTTTGAAATGAAGGGCTGAGGAAAATTAACAGATGGCAGCAAGTTTACTAAGCCAGAAGGAAATGAGAGGGTTTGGTAAACATCCTGTGAAAGATGTTATTAGTCCTGGTAATAATAGCAATATTTAATTAATACTTCAAGGATCTATGGTTTTCTTTGGTGTGGATACTCCCTCCACTGACGCAGATTGCAGCCCCCCAGAACAGGGTGGATGGTATTTGGGAAATGATGTGGGTGAAAAAAAAAATCTATCCAGTATAACCTTGTAATGAGCCCCACTTAGGTTAACTAGACTTCAGACATCAAATATGCAGAAACACGCACACACACACACACATGCTATTGCCACATACATGTCAGAAACTTTTCCAGTTTAATAGGTTCTTCTAGAGACTGTATTTCTCTAACAAAGTATTAAAGAATCCATGGCTATTTTCATGAGATGATGAGAAATCAAAGAAGACTTCATGTGAAGGAATAATAGGAGGAGGAGGAGTTACAACAGTAAATGGATATGTGGTGTTTTTTTTTTTATATTGAAATAAAAACTGTAGAATGTTATTGAAACACAGGATCCATTAACCTCAAGCAACTCTATAAAGATTAATGCATTCATCTTGAAAAAGAAGGGAAAATCCTAGTCAGGTCATATAAACAGGTTAAAAATTTATAGAAATACTTTTGAAACACATTTCCCAGAGCAATAGTAAAGGATGGCAAAGGTATCTACATTTTTTTTTTAATCTAATGCAGGGGTTTGGATCCTCTTATGTGTTATTATCTACTTTGGCAACTGACAATGCCTTATTCCTCTTCTCCAAACAATGCTTTTTAAATGAATAAAATAAAATGACTCAAAGAATTGCAAAAGAAACCAATTGTATATTGTTTGTATATACACAATTATACATTAACGCATACACATAATTGGTTTTTTTTATACATATATATGTATGTATATATAAACACACATATACATACATATTTTTTTAAAAACAAGTTCAAGAACCCCAGGTAAAGAATGCCTGAAATGTAACCTCTAGATCATTTCTATGAAATGTGTAAGATACATAAGTACCACCCCCCCAAAAAAAAAAACACCACACCAATTATGGTAGATATCCATATGAAATCAAACAAAGCTATATCCACAAATAAGCACTGAACAATTTTGCAGAAATAGAGGTATTTGTGAGAGCAATTTAAGACACAGTCATTACCACTAGAAATGACAAGAATTTGGACTTATTGATCAACGAAGATTGCACAAGGAGCCAGTAATAACTGGGCAACATATTACAGACAACATATATAGAGGGAAATCTACTAAATACTTACCAAGGTATGTTCTGATAGTTAGAATTATACAACAATAGCTCTCTCTCTCTTTCATAAATTAAAAATAACAATCTCAAATTCTGTTACTACAACCCACAAAATAGCCTTGAGAATTCACAATTAACTACAAAGAATGAAATGTTATTATAGACATAACTGTCTCCCTCAAGCATCTGAATTGTACCATAATGCATAGAAATTGAAGAACAATGCTCCTTTTAAAATGCTTTATTTTAAACAATATAAACCATCAGCTAAAGTTGTTTGGTAATCATTTACAATTAAATGAATTTATTTCAATGAATACAACACCAACTTTTTTTCTTTCTTATTTATTTATTTTTGTTACTGTCTACTGAGCCACCTTCTCCAATACTCCTTGGAAGTAGAAATGCTCCCTTATAATAAATACACAGAATGAGGAAAAACATATGAATATTTTAGACCACATCTGAGAATGCCTACTTGACTCCATACTCTGGTCTAACATCTCCCTGCTAATGGTTCAAGGTATGTTTTATCTTCAGGTTTTTGTTTGTTTGTTTTGTTTTGTTTTTATTTTTGGTTGTTGCTGTTGCTGCTTCTGTTGGTCAAATTCAAATGATGCTTTTGTTAGCATGAAAGATTCTTTTAGAGTTGTTTCTTTTCACATTATTGCTGTGATTACTATATAGATACAATGAAAATAAGGTATTTTTGAGGAGAAAGTCTACCAGCAGTATATCCAAAAAGGCTTCACATAAAAAAATTCATTTGAACTGAGTACTGAAAGAAGCCAGGTATTTTAAGAACTGAAATTAAGGAGGAAATTTATTTCAGCTATTGGAATAGTCAGTGGATGAATGATGGAGGATACAATCTGCAGCCAATTGTAATTTTTTTTTCCAATTAGAGAAAGCAAACATTTTATCCAGTGGCATCATGGTATGAATAAAACAAAGAATAACAGAATAATAGCAGGATAGTGACTGGTTTCACTGTCCATTTCTATTTGCATTTCTTTAGATTTAAGATAACAATAATAATTTAAAAAGCATTCTAATCCAAAGAATTGATATTAAAAAACCAACAAGTTGTAAAAGGAGATAAATTGGGTCTGAATTTTTTTTTTCTTTCTAGTCCTCCTACCTTTAAATTTTGTCATAATATGGAAGTATGTTTGGAAGAATTATAATTGTTTGGTCTGTATTGTATTGCTTGTCTTGGGAAGGGAAGGAGTGGATAGAAAGAGAAAAATTTGGAACACAGGATTTTGTAGAGGTAAATATTGAACACTATCTTTGCATGTATTTGGAAAAATAGAATACTATTAAAATAAATTTTGACATAAATCATAGACCCATTCTTAGCTTCATTAAGGAACAAAAACTGAACAGAATGGTTATGATACCTCAAGCTAGTCATTATTACCTTCCTTTGATATTTTATCTTAGAAGATTACTCCAACTTTCAGCCAATCAATAAGCACGTTTGAGATTTTTTTTAAATTAAAAAAGTTCTGCACTCAAGGAACTTAGATTCTTAGGGAATAAATTTGAAGTCTCTTAGACTTATGGAAATTTGAAGATATAGCTTTGGAAATCAGAAGTGTGTCTGAGTCCAGAGAACAAATCAGTATTTGGGTCTCCAAATAACCAAAGATGGAATCCTGAATATCAATGACTGATAGCATATTAATATCAATCTAGTTATGCCATCTTAAAAAAAGTAAACTAAAGTTCTATTATATAATAGTCATTTGTTTTATTCAATGTTCAGACTTGGTCCTAAAATTCATACTGCCTTTGGGAAGAGTTAGCAGACAGATTCTGCAAACATTTTTCTAGGCTATTATCTTTAAAATCACTTTAAATCAAAATACAATGAAAATATATTATCCATGCTAATAACACTGTCCCATCTGCTTAAGCATTTTATGATCTACTGAAAGCCTTACCTGCAGAGAGCCATATGTTTTTGAATTAGAAAATAGTCAAAAGAAAGAAAGAAAGAAAGAAAGAAAGAAAGAAAGAAAGAAAGAAAGTTATAGCTGAAATGCTCCTATCAATACTACCAAGTAGTCTATCCCTATGATTTTCCTCCACTTACCAATCAAATAACTTAAGATATGGTGCAGTGGAAAGAATGTTGGAATTTGGGTCAAAGGCTCTAGGTTTGATGTCTGGTTGTGTCACTAACTAAGAGTATGATGGTAGCCAACCCACTTAGCTCTTTAGGTCTCTCAAAAATCTTCAAGTTCTAAATTTGTGAATCCATGAAGTGTTCATGGGGAAATGCTAAGGCAGAACACTGTCTTTCCTTCTCAGATGTTATCACTCTATTGGTTATGTTCGTTTCTCCAATTATATCAATAAAATGTATCATAAATAAGCAAATGAATAAACAAGTGAATAAATTAATGAGTAACCAAATAAAAACAAATAGGTGATAGGTAAATAGGTGACAGAAACAGAGATACATATGGGGATGGATAGATAATAAATAGAGACTGAGATGGAGGGATGGGTGATAGAGTGATAGAAAAATGGAGGGATGAAGGGATGATAGAGATAGATGATATAGATGAATTGACTACACACACACACACATAGATATATAGATATAGATATAAAGAAAGAGAGATGGAGGTATATTAGAGAGATAGAGAAGTAGATGTATGAATGTATGCTAGAAAAAATAGATTGATGGATGGATGGATGGAGGGAAGGATAATAGATATAGTTAGACAAACAAACAAAGATAAATAGGTAGATACATAAATAGATAAATAGAAAGATAGCTAGGTAGATGATAGAGAGAGAGATGAATGGATGGGTAGATGGATGAATAAAGCTGTCTTTAATCAGCAGTGGCTGCCACACCAGGAGAGGTAGTTGTCAGGCTACATGGGGATGGGGTTGGAAGTGGAGGGAAGGGAATTTGCTTCTTGGATGAAAGATTCAAGCATCTTAAAAATGAAGTCTTTACCTGATGCCAGCCAGGTCTCCTTATGATTGAATCTCAGGTCCAGTTCACTTCACTGACCCTTAATTGATTCACCTTCTCCTTAAAGACCAAAAACAATAATCTTACATTGGATTAGAAAAAGAGAAGTAAATATAATCACATTGTGGTAGGATAGACACAGTGCCACTTTAAAATCAAAAGAACTAGACTCCAATCTCAGCTTAAGGGTCACTAACCGTATGACCTCATTCAAGTTGATCTCATTTCTCTGGTATTCATCTATAAAAAGAGAGGTTTGCACCTTATGATTCAATAAAATTGGCTTCTTAACTCTTTGAATTTTCCTAGCCAAGCCTTATATTTGGAGTTCTCTCCTACACTGCTTCTCTTCAAATCTCAGCTGAAATCTCACTTTTTGCAAGAAATCTATCCCATACTTCCTTAAAGCCTGTGACTTCCCTCTTGATAATCTCCAACTTCTCCTGTATATACTTATCTGTGCAAAATAATCTGTATGTTGTCTCCCCCATTAGATTGGGAGCTTCTTGAGAAGAGAGAACGTTTGGCCTTTTTTTTTTTTTTTAAACAAAAGGGCCAAGCACTTATTAGGCAAATAATAAATGTTTGCTGACTTGATTTGACTCACTGATTATTGATAATTTCTTGCCATTTCTGATTCTATATTCCTATCATCCAATAAACCAAGTTAATGTTGCCAAAATTCTGGGAATTTTTTCCCCTGTGGCATTTACAAGAATATATATGTCTAAAACAGAGAGTACTCTTATACCGTAAAGTATATTTCTCCTGAGAGAGAACAATGTACTTCTTTCTCATAGCTACTATGGTATAATGAAAAAAAAGAAGAAGAAGAAAAAGAAGAATTACTCGGAAATCACCTAAGTTAACTGGTCCTAAGTTTCTTTAATTGTGAAATGAACAGAGAAAAAAATGAAGATCATCTCTTTCTTTATTCTTTCTTAATGTCTTTCTTTTTCTTTTTTCTTCCTTTCTTCTTTTTCTTCCTTTCTCTTTCCATTTCTTCTTTACCTTCTTTATCTTCCTTCATTTTTTTCTTTTTTTTCTCTTTTCTTTCCACCCTCCCTCTCTTCCATCCATCTTTTCTTCTTTGCTACATCCCTTCTTTTTATCTAGGAATGTAATAATAATGACAATTTTAATAATGATAGTAATAATTAGAATTTAAATAATATTTTAAGATGTTCTGTGTCCTCTCCTCTCTTTCCCTTCCTCCTTCTCTCCCTCCTTCCTTCTCTCTTTCCCTCCTTCTCTCTCTTTCTCTGTCTTTCTGTCTCTTTCTTTCTCTGTCTCTCTCTGTGTCTCTGTCTCTCTGTCTCTTTCTCTCTCTCTCTCTGTCTCTTTCTCTCTGTCTCTGTCTCTGTCTCTCTCTGTTTCTTTGTCTCACTTACTCTCTCTTCTTTTTCCCCTTTCATTACTCTCCCTCCCCCTCAAAATACAAATAAAAGGAAAAAAGGGAGAAGAAATTGAGAAAATGCTGTGGATTATTTGAATTCATGTATGATTTGAAATGATGAGCCATTTATAGAATCAGAAGTGATAGTTTGGAGTGCTTAGGAGCAAGAATGAAATTACTGAGAATTTTTGCTGTCAGTTATGACAACATAATTGATAGGCTCACATTTGGAGCTGATAAAGGTCATCTAGTCTAACCTCTAAAATCCTCATTAATGAGGAAACTGAGGCCAGGAGATAGGCTATCACCAAGCAGTGAAGCAGAATTTAAATCCAGATCTTCCTGGTTCCAAATCCAAACCTACATGGACCACGCTACTCTGAATCTGCACATAACAGATCATAAACTTAAAGTAACTTCAATAGAGTCCAGTTCAATTCTGTAAAGAAAACCTGTCATCAAACATACCTCAGATATTACCTGTATTAACTCAGGCAAGTCCTTGAATATCTCTGGATCTCAGTTTTCTTCTCTGTAAAATGGGGTAGCTGAAGTTAATGTCCTCTAAGATTGCTTGTGTTATATTAAACCTATGATCCTATAACTGTAATAAAAATGTGTCAGGCTATTCTTTGGGAGTCTTTGAACATAACTGATATTTTGAAATCAAACTAGCACAATTATCAGTCAATAATCATTTATTAAGTTCAAAATATTTATTAAGCCAAGAACTGTGCCAAGACCTGTAGGGAAAAAAAGGAAAAGACAGTCCCTGGTCTTCAGGGGAAGAGATCAAATAGACAAATATATATATACATATATACAGAAAGAGAGAGAGAGAGAGAAACAAAGAAAAGTCTTTCTAGTACTTTTATGGGAATGAAAATTTAACTTCTTTCTATTCTCACCTCTTTCCAAATCCTTAGCTGTCCCCTTGCCCTCCGCTCCTTAAAAGCTTATTTTTTTTCATTCAACAATATAAATATTTAATGTCTACCACATGTTCAAATTAAATTATAGATGCAAAAGTACTTTGAAAACTGGGAAATTATAGGTCATCATCATCATCATCATCATCACCACAGTTTACTTGGTCTTCTACCAGACAAGATGAAGATACACAAAAGTAATGAATGATCCCATACCTAGAGCATTTGATTATGTTATTCATATATTGTTCTAGTTTACTTAGAAAAAAGTCCTACCATATCTCTACTGGAGGGTTCTAGGAGTACCTCTAAGGGATTGGGGATGTATTTCCCTAATGCTATTAACTTGAGCCCTCATTTCAATATGTTCCTACCATTTTTAACAGTGATTAACTCCCCAGTTCCACTTAACCAATTAAAACCATTTAGTTTCAATAAGGGAGTATTTCCTTTGAAGATATAAGGACAAAAGTATAAAAATTTCCCTCTCAGACTTGGTGGAGTGGAAAACATTCTCTCCTATATCTCCAAGATCCCTGTGAGAGAGTAGGCTCACATAATTCAATTACTAATAAGCTTTGACACAAATATGGTCTTTAAATGTCTTTAACTCAGCCATCTTAGGGCTAGTTCTCAAAGGCTATTTCTTGCTCTTCAAGGCATCATTGGTGGGCTGGCTGGTTGATAAAAATAACATGGATTCCACTTCCAGATCCCCTGTTGGTTTACCCTTCAGACCTCTTGAAACTTATAAAGTCATAATTGTCTTTAATCTCCTATATCAAAAATTAAAGAACAAATTTTAATTCAAAGGAGTATGGCCCATATTCATTGATGACATACCAGCTTTTCATAGAAAGGAGACTTGTCCCCTTAAAACACATCCTCCTCTCTCACCAGAAGTCACTAAGGTAGAAAGAATCATTCCAAAAAGGAATGGCCTAGATTAATGATGACCTTTTCAATATATACTGATTCTGGCTAATCAGAGACTCATTTTTTACTGCATGGCAATCAAGTAAGGATCAGTTACAGAATATATATATACATTCCCCTTGGGGATTGCATCAGCCCAAAACTCTGAGCATGCTCATAAAGGTCAGTCTTCCATTACATTAGCAAAACAACAATACAAGATCCCCAAAGTGAAAGGACTATGGCCTGGGGAAGTATTGGATTACCCATCTCTGAAAGTCTTTTAGAAAAGATTGAATGACCACTTGTCAGGGATATGGTGGTGGGGATTTTTTTTAGGTACAGCTTAAACTAGAAGCTATCAAAGTCCCTTTGAACCCCAAGATTGAAGGTTTCTTTGATTTTGTTTTATTTCATTATGATTTGAAAGTTGAAATTATTTTTTTTCATTCAACATATAAATATTTAGTGTTTACCACATGTTCAAATTAAATTATAGATGCAAAAGTACTTTGAAAACTGGGAAATTGTAGGTCATCATCATCATCATCATCATCATCATCATCATCACAGTATACTTGGTATTCTACCAGACAAGATGAAGATACACAAAAGTAATGAATGATTCCTTACCTAGAGCATTTGATTATGTTATTCATATATTGTTCTATTAGAACTATTGCCATATTCTAGTACAGGGCAATAATAAAAACTGACATTTGTATGCTTTAGGATTTGCAAAGTTCTTTGTACATATTATTTAATCTTCACAACAACCCAATGAGTCAGGTACCATTACTACCCCTGTTTTACAGCTGAAGAAACTGAGGCTGTGAAACATCATAGGATTATAGATCTTAGAGTTCTAGATTTCAAGTTAGACTTTAAGGTCACCTTTATGCTCAACATACTTTTCTCTTCCCTGCAACCTTTCCATCCCTAATTCTTTTTCCATGAAGCATAATCAAATCAATTATGCCATAGTTCTTGAATAGGATGTGTCAATCTTTTCTCCAGTGGCTCCACTTGCCAATCCTGTAACTTTCTAAACAAATGTGCCTCTCTCTGGCCACAGTTCCCACTTATATCTTCTCTCTTATCAGTGAATGGGACAGAGAAAATGAAGCTATCTCAGTACTCATACTGGGCCCTCAAGTCACACCCATAAAGGGACGTAACTCACAGGAGATAGACCATTGGTCAAGGAGGGTTGCTTCCTTTTGGTCTATCCAATGAAAGGGCTTGGGGCTTTTGCTTTTAAACCTTGGACAAGGCAGAAGCAGATAGGTTCCAGGAGCACATGGCTGGAGTTGGGATGGCTCCCAGCTGTGGGTCTGGGCCTTTGTCTGCAGGGATTAAATAAATACTTTCTCTTTGTACCTGAAGATGTCTCTGATTAGTTAATTTGGGAAAAGGGACTCTTGAACCCATCCCACACCTTAGAATGTAAGCTCCTGAATAACAAGATTTTTTTTTTTTTGCTTTTTCATGTATTTCCAGCTTTTTTTTTATTGTTTAGTCATTCCCTAGTTTCTAACTTGTAATCCCATTTACCATAACATGTCAGGCCTCTCTATTCTCCACATCTCTCAAAGTCAATCCAAGTTCATGTTCATTGCTTCCCTGAATCTACATACATATCTAATTTTCTGTCATCTACTTTTCCTTTTGTCTTCAATCTTTCTCAACATCAGTATCTTTTCTAATGAGTTCCATCTTCTCATTATGCTTCAGCTTCAGTATTTGTTTTTCCAGTGAATAGCCTCAATTAATTCATTTAGGCATGTAGCAAATGCTTCATGATTTTTTTTTCATTTATTTATTTCATCTATTCAAAAGTCTTAGTTTTTCACCTGGGGAAACTAAGACACAAAGAAACTGGACCAAGACTATACAAAGAAGTATAGCATCAAAACTGGAACCCAAGACTTCTGACACCAAATCTGACAGTCTTACTAATTGGACAGATGAAATGATTTGTCCAAGACCATTTAACTAATAAATGTCAAAGGCAAAATTTAAATCCAGGTCTTCCTGACTTGAATCCCATTACACTCTACTCTGGATACCACTGAAATTTAGAGGAATAGCATGGAAGATCAATTGATAATACATTTTTATTCATAAGGCATAGGAAATAGACATAGGATGAAACATGTTACTTAAAAGTAAAATTATATTAACATTTAAAAATAAATAGAATATAAATTTGTAATGATTTTATTTTATAAATTATATATACATGAAATAATAAAATCTTGCATTAAAAAATAAAACACAGAATAAAACCTTTGAAAGAGGCAAAATAGCTTTCAATAAAAAATTTAAACATTACAATATTTGGTCCATAATTTATCTCTCCGATTTCTGGAAATCACAGTAGGAAAAAAAAAAAAAAAAAACAAAGTGTATAGCTGCCATTTTCATATAGGGGAAATTAACAGCCAAGATGCTATTTTTTATTACAACTATGTTTAAGAAAAAATTCATTGTATAGGACCTGGTAGACAGTGGCAGATTGAACAATAGCTTCAAGCATAGTTTTTATAAAACATTCAAGATATTTTGATCATTTGGCTACCTTTAGCCTTTCAGTGGCACGATATTAAACTACAATTCATTGAAGGTGTTCAAGTTGTGCTGAAGACAATAAGAACAAAGATGAAAAATAGCTAACTTCACCATTTAGACTACTCCTCTTAAATATCACGTATCTTAAATGAGTTCTAGACAAGTCTTACTAATGTAATTGAGGCTAGTCAGGAAGACCTGACTTCAATTTTGACCTCGGATATTTGCTAACTGTGTGACCTTAGACAAGTCATTTAACCTTGTTTGCCTCAGTTTCTTTGTCTGTAAAATGAGCTGAAGAAGGGAATGACAAACTACTTCAGTATATTTGCCTAGAAAACCCTAAATGAGATCATATAGTAACTGAAATGACTGAACAATAACAATAAAAGATATCTTTATTACACCAACATCATATCTACTAACACATACCTTGGTGTAAATATGCAATTTTGTTTACTGAATGACACATAAGCACCTGATACTAATTTTATAAGATTATAAAGTAATAGATTAGTAATTGATAATCTAGTCCAACACTGTCATGTCAGAGATGAGAGAACAAAGGCTTATAGAAAATAAATGACCTTGGGAAGGAATTTGTGACCAAAGAAGAACTAGAGGTCATCATTAATCACAAAATAGATAAGTTTGACTATATCAAGTTAAAAAGTTTTTGTACAAACAAAATGAATGCAGACAAGATTAGAAGGGTAGCAGTAAACTGGGAAAATATTTTTACATCCAAAGGTTCTGATAAAGGCCTCATTTCTAAAATATATCGAGAATTGACTCAAATATATAAGAATTCAAGTCATTCTCCAATGGATAAATGGTCAAAAGATATGAACAAACAATTTTCAGACGAAGAAATTGAAACTATTTCAAGTCACATGAAAAGGTGCTCCAAGTCACTATTGATCAGAGAAATGCAAATTAAGACAACTCTGAGATACCACTACACACCTGTCAGATTGGCTAAAATGACAGGAAATGATAATGATAACTGTTGGAGGGGATGTGGGAAAACTGAGACACTGATACATTGTTGGTGGAACTGTGAACGGATCCAACCATTCTGGAGAGCAATTTGGAGCTATGCTCAAAAAGTTATCAAACTGTGCATACCCTTTGACCCAGCAGTGTTTCTATTGGGTCTATATCCCAAAGAGATCTTAGAGGAGGGAGGGAAAGGGACCCACATGTGCAAAAATGTCTGTGGCAGCCCTTTTTTGTAGTGGCAAGAAACTGGAAACTGAAGGGATGCCCATCAATTAAAAAGTGGCTGAATAAATTATGGTATATGAATGTTATGGAATATTATTGTTCTATAAGAAATGACCAACAGGAGGATTTCAGAGAGGATTGGAGAGACTTGCATGACCTGATGCTGAGTGAAATCAGCAGAACCAGGAGAACATAATACACAGCAACAAGACTATACGATGATCAGTTTTGATGGACATGGTTCTCTTCAACAATGATGTGATTCAAACGAGTTGTTCTGCGATGAAGATAGTCATATACATCCAGAGAGAGGCCTGTGGGAACTGAGAGTGAACCAC
>JAJPUD010014213.1:0-40285 GCA_023553655.1 Myrmecobius fasciatus
AAAAAAACAAAACAACAGAAAAAGAAGTGGATGTTGGTCCTGTAAATATTTCCTTATTGGTGACACTAAGCTAATAATGATTTTTATCCTTTCCTCCTTATTCTCTCTTTTCTAGTACAGGCCTGATTGGCTTCCTCTTCATGCTGAGGGCCCTGGTGTCAGCAAATTTCAATACCATTTATATCTATACGGCTGAGGTTGGTCTTTCTGAAGGGCTCTGATGGGTAACTTGATTGAAACTGCTTTTGATAAATCATTTAAAGTATGTGTCCATCCACTCAAAACTTTTCCTCATGTCTCTACTAAGGGGTTCCTTTTAAGATTTAAAAGCTTTCATGACTTTCTAAATATATCCCATTGAAATAATGCCCAGCAGGGATTTTCAACTTTGTATTGTTGTTGGGAAAGGACATTTTTTGCCCTCATTCATTTTCAGAAATCCAACTCTTGCAAGTGTTCTCTCCTATCCAGGGATTTGAGGAGGATGGGAGAATATCTCCCAAGCTCAAGACATGGGAGTCTTCACTTTTTTGTGTGCCATGGGTTCCTTTGGCAGACTAGTGAAATCTGATGGACTCCTCAGAATAGTATTTTTAAATGGGTGAAATAAAATACATAAGATTCTAAATGAAATAAATTATGTTTTAAATACTCTAATCAAAGTTATTAGTTATTTTTTTTTAAATCAAGTTTTGGGGAAGCTAGGGGGCACAGTGGATAGAGCACCAGCTCTGGAGTCAGGGGAAACTGAATTCAAATTTGTCCTCAGACACTAAATATTTTACTACCTATCTGACTTTGGGCAATTGCCTCACAATGCCCGCCCCCCCCCCCAATAAGGATTTCTGCTCTAGTTCAAAAATCAAAATCAACCTTAAATTGCCTCCATCTAAAAAAAGGCCCTGTATAAATGTTGTCAGGAGATGGAAGATTTAGACTTTTTTTGCTTGGAGCTTCGAAGGCAGGGGAGTTCCACAGAAAGAAATGCCCTCCCTTCTAGTTCAACAAGAAATATTATTAATATCTTTATCAATCTGATTTAAAATTTTTTTCTTCAGAAATATTCTTAAAGGGCCAATATTCCTTATAAAGAGACAAAACTTTTAGAAGACAATAGATTAGAAAATTGAATAACTGGTTTCATTAACTTAAGCTAGAAAAAGCAAATGTTTCAAGGTCTGAAAAGAGATGTGATCTGTTTGGATTAAAGATATCCGATTTCCAGAAATTTTGCAGTCATGAAGAGAAAAAAAATGAGTTTTGGGGAAAACTGAAATATGTGAAGGAAGTACTCATTTGTTTAGAGACATGCAGTTTTATATGATATATTCTTTTTTTTTAATTTTTATTTTTTTAGAGATATGCAGTTTTAGGTATATTGCAGCCAGAGGGAGAAAAACATTTTTTTTGAGGAAATTGAAATATATTCATTTGTCATTGACTCACCAAAAGATATAATTCTAACATCTGTTAGAGTAAGAACATAAAAGAAATCCTTGACATAACTGGCTTACTCCTAAAATTGTCTAGTTTGGGGTATAACCTTTAAAAATAGAGTTTATTCAAGGCAACATTTACAAATTTGGCAATCAGATTTTCTTTGTAATGCTTTCACTTTTTGTGACAAGTTGGGCCACAATTTGGCATCTTTCCATTTTCTACAGATTAATGAGAAACAGGCAAAAACTTGAGCAGAGCAAACTGCCAATGATCTGGGAAAACAAAGGAAAAGGGGCTTTGGAGATTTAGGATTCACTCTAGAGACAAGTTGATACAGAGTGAGTGATGCTAGGGGCTATTGTAACTGTCATCTCTTCAGTCTTTTGAGAGCTAGTCAGGAGAATAGGAAGTGGTCAACTAGCTTCTAAAAAAGTCATGAAGTTGCCTCAACTATTTTATAATGTCATACCCCTATTGGATACTTGTAGGAGCAAACTATGCTGAAGACATCTTTATGTTTCTCCTCTCATAGATATTAGATCAATATTTTTTTAGGAAGCTGAACAAATGAGTAAAGTGTATATTTTGATTTCCTTCAAACTTATGTTTTTCTCCTTGTAGTTATAAAATTTCAAAAAATAAAGTCTGGAAATTTTTTTCTTTAAAATTGAGGGGGGCAACTAGATGTTGCAGTAGACAGAGCAATTGGCTCTAAAAGGACCTGAGATAGTTACTAGCTGTGTGACACTGAAAAAGTTACATAACTGTGATTGCTTCTTCCCCAAAATGTAAAAATAGGATAAAATAATCAATATTTAAATTAATTTAAATGAATAAGAACAAAAATAATTATTTAAATTAATTTAAATAAATAAAATTTAAAAAATGTGTATTGCACACATTTTAATTTCTGTCAAACTCATTTTTTCCCTTCTCTCCATGGCTGCAGAAGTCCTTTGAATCCTTTTTTGTTGTGGAAGTGACAGTATTTCAAGATTTGTCCTGTGGAACAGGGATTAGGCTTGGTCCCTGAGAGGCTTAGATGCTCATGTAGTCCTCTTAAAACCAAAAACCTGGTTATATTACTTCCCAGTTCAAAAACTTTCCTTATACCTAGTTATTTATAGAATAAAAGACAAATGCTTTCCATTGCCATTCAATGCTTTCTGCAGTGTGACTCAAGCCTACCTTTCCATTCTTGTTTCACATCATAATTTAATACTTGATATTCTGATAAACCAGACCTCTAGTATTCATTTCTCGCCTGAACTATTGTGGGTTTTTTTTTAACTTTATGATAATTGACCCTCACATAGCCCTTTAATATTGGCAAAGGTCTTTATATTATTATTATTTGGATGATCAGACCAATATGAGCTCAGAATGCTATGCCACAAATAGCCCCTATAAACATTTAGGGTGAGATTCTCTCACTTTGCATCTCATGTTTGAGTTAATTAAATTCTGCTTCGCTCATAGAGCACCTTCTCAGACTGATCCTGTGCCAGTGTCACCCATGCAGTCTATTCTAAAGTTCTTACCTTGAGAATGTATTGCTTTTTCTGACCACCTTGTGAGTGCATGGATGCTCTCAAGGTCAACTACTGATATTATTCCCCTCCTTTAAATGACTTAGCCAAATGGCTCTCTCCGATGTGATTCAGGTCTACACTCGATCTTGGGCACGGATGCTGGACTGGGGGAGGCAGAAGAAATGAGTATTAAATGATTAATTGACTTTTTCTTCTGCTGCAGGTCTATCCTACCCCTATGCGAGCTTTGGGCATGGGCACAAGTGGCTCTTTGTGCCGGATTGGTGCGATGGTGGCTCCCTTTATATCCCAGGTGAGATGCTCCTGCAGCGAGCCTGAAGGGGATGACAGTGGAGAAGTAGGCTAAGAGACAGGGATGTTAGAGATCTTCAAAAGGGAAGCCTGACCAGGGATTGCACTTATCAGAACGTTCTCCAAATCTGTAGCCCTATGGGAAGGCAGCGCTGAGCCCCTACCCCAAAATGAGACGAATAGAGATTGCCTCTTTGGGGTCATTCAATAACACAGGGAGGCAGCATGATGTAGTAGAAAGAAAAGCTTTCCCTATGACTTGGACAAGTAAATCCCCCTTATAAGTTTCAGTTTCCCCATCTGTAAGAGTATGGAGTTGGGCCAAATGATCTCTTCTAGCTGCAGTAGTCTAATGTCTATGTGCTAGGGTGGGGAATATAGAAGGGATGATGTCTTTCCTTGTTAGGAGAAGGTTGTGGAATTCCACTGTGGATTCAGGATCCTCAAGGGACCTGTCAAAGATGGTGTCACTGTCACAGAAAGCATGGCTTATTCCTGAGAAATTTAGATCTCAGGGGTTTGAATCACCCAAGATAGGGCATATTTGCCTCTTTACAAGTCAGGGGGAAAAATCTTGATTCTTAAAATTTCAACCTCACAGATATATTGAATCATTCCAGATGTAGTCACTTTTCAATGACAAATGACCTCCTTGTGGCTTCCTCTTAAGAAAATGTGTTAAGATAATGGGGTATCATGATTGTATGTGTATAGGCTCATATCAGATTGTTAACTATCTGAGGGAGAGGGGGAAGAGAGAAATTTGGAACTCAAAACTTAAAAAAAATCAAATGCTAATAATTGTTTACATATGCGATTGGGACAAAATAAAATGTAAAAAATAAGTAACTTAGGGAGGCAGTTCTAGAGTGAGTATGTATTTCTATGTGGGATTTGGGACCTTCCACCCATCTTCTAACCATTTCAGAATCACTGGTAAGAGAAGGTGGGTTAAAAGTTAAAGATTTAGGAATAAAAGCCCAACCTAGGGGAATTTGAGAAGGAATCAGACAGCGGTTATTAGGAAGTGAAAGGAGGGAGAATCCCAGCAAAGGAGAATAGGGACTTATCTCTTGTTCTTTCTATCCTGAGGTTTTATCCTAGCCTTTCCTCTCTGTCTTTTCTTGCACTGTCCCCCTTACCTGGAATGGACACCCGCCCCATCTCCATCTGGTGAAGTCTTTCTCTTCCCTCAGGACCCAGCTCAGGTGTTCCCTTCACAAAGGTTTCCCTGCCCCCCAGTCCCCTTAGTGAAAATGATCCTTCCCTTCTCAAATTTCCCTTAACACTTTACCCAGATCTTTCTTTTGCTGTTCTCACTTCCCCCTGTATCATAGATATTCGGGCGCACCTTTCTCCACATTTGGTTAGAAGTTCCTTGAGAGCAATCCCATTTAATTGAACAATTCAACAAATATCTGTAGGTAGCTTTTGCACACAAGACACCATGCTAGGTATTGAGGGATGGAAAGACAAGGAGCTCATGACCTAGGTAAGGGATGCTGCATGTGCACAGAAAATAAATACCAAGTAATATTAGTCAGAGGCTGTGGTAAGAGAGCCCTAAGAGCAGGGGAGAGGGAGGGAGAAGGTGTTGAACCCCGATCTAGACCCATACTCCTAAAAAGTGAAGAGGGAGGGCATTCCAGACATGGATCATAGCCTTGTATCCTTGGCACCAAGCAGAGCCATTTCTTCTTGTTGAGCCATTTTAGACTCTTTGTGACCTTTGGGATTTTCTTGGCAGATACTGGAGTGGTTTGCCA
Source organism: Myrmecobius fasciatus (assembly GCA_023553655.1). Lineage (NCBI taxonomy): Eukaryota > Metazoa > Chordata > Mammalia > Dasyuromorphia > Myrmecobiidae > Myrmecobius > Myrmecobius fasciatus. The sequence continues at coordinate 5,051 of JAJPUD010014213.1, forward strand.
TTTCCTTCTCCTGCTCATTTACATGGAAACTGAGGCAAGCAGGGTGGAGTGACTTACCTTTGGTCTGAGGCTGGATTTGAGCTTGGGATTCAGTCTTACTGAATATGGGGTCAGCGCTCTAGCCAGCAATCAACTAACTGCCTCCTATTATATCCAGTGCTCACTTAATGTTTCCTGAACTCCACGGAGTTAATAGCTCAGCTGGGGATGCTGATGTCTGAGTCCCTTCTCGGGTTATACCTGTGTCTGTTCTGTGCCTTACAATGACCTCGTTTCACCACTGCTAATAGACAAACAGGCAGCTTTGTAGAGTTTGGCGGCCTGAACAACACTAGATGTATTCAATTCCTGGCCCAGTTGGGCGAGTTACTCGATCCCCCTGAGCCTCCCAGAGCCCCCAGAAACCCTGGGAAAAGGTTGCCCACTGGGACAGATCCTTTTATACATAATGGGCCCTCCTGAGAACTGGAGGGGAGACTGAGGGTTTCTCCCTCCTTTTGAAAAGAGAGAGATTTGGACTACCTTGTCCTGGACCTAGAGAATGAAGGGAAGACAGAAAGAAGGAGAGCATGGGAGGAAGAAAAGGAAAGGGCAAATTATGACTTTTCTTCTACTTTGGGTAAAGAGATTTTGATTTCCTAATGGCTTTCTCCCTCATTGTTTTCCAGTTTTTGTTTGTATCTCCTTAAAAAGTATTCTTTTCCCTTTCTTTGAATGTCCAGTGCACAGTATATGGAATATAAATCACTTAATAAATGCTTAATGACTACTAGCCTTACTGGCCAAACTGACACTTCTTACAATGATGTTTCATTCTCCCCCCCCCTTTTTTTTCTTTTGTGTAGGCAATCAGGGATAAGTAATTTGTTCAGGGTCATATAGCTAAGTAAGTGTCTGAGGCCAGATCTGAATTCAGATCCTACTGACCCAAGGCTGCTATTTTATCCACTCCCCACCCAGCTGCTCTAAGTTTCATTCTAAAGAGTTTACAAAATCATCTGATCCAGGGGTTCTTAATCTGGGCTCTGTGGACAGTATGGATAGATTTAATGAGGTCCATGAGCTGTATCAAGGGAGCAGGGAGCAGCTAAAGGGCACCATGAATAAAGTACAAGATTTTTAGTCAGAAGGACCTGAGTTAGAATCAGGACTCAGACAGTTCCTGGCTATGTGTCTTCGGTAAATTGATTAACCCTGTAAAAATGCTGGAGAAGGAAAGGGCAAAGCACTCCTATTATGCACCTTGATAGTAAAGTAAGCCACCTGAAGACAGACTTTCAAATTTTGCCTTTATATCTCTAGTACCTAGCAGAATGCCTGGTACAAAGCATATGCTGAATTAATACTTTTTGATTGATTGAATTTGTATTTTCTCTTTTTAAAAAAAATTGTCCTTTGGGATCCTTAAGAGGGAAAGGATTCTGGGCAGATGGTGGAGTAGATCAGAAAATTCCAAGCTCTCCAGATTTGTCCCACAAACAAAACAAAATTGTGCCTCGAAGTTAGTAATAGGCCAGTGAAAAGTAAGACTTGAGACAAAAGAGTCCTCCTGAGACAAGCAGAGAAGACCTGATGAAAGAATCCAGTACCTACATGAAGGATAAACACCCCCAGGTTAGTTCTGCAGAAACAAGTTGGGGAGCCCTGCTGTGAGGAGTCGGGGTCTGAGTCCTGGAAGATTGAGGGAACCTCGGCTGATTAGGAATGTCAGGGCCGGCTGTGCTGCTGAGACGTGGGCCTGGGCAAGAAGGAGCCCAGGTGAGTGCAGAGGCAGTGATGCTCCTGGCTGCAGGCACCTGCAGGAATGAGGAGTCCTTGATTTGGGGTTCCTAGTCAGAGGGGAGAGCTGAGGTAAAGCTAGAGGCACCCCCCATACTGGGATTAGGAGTTTATTCTAATAGTTCTCATTTAAAATGTGTATGTGTGTGTGTGTGTGTGTGTGTAATATAGACAAAGAAGAAAGAACCTAACAACAGAAATTACTATGGGAATAGGGAAGACGAGAGTTCATCTTCAGAGAATAGTGAAGTTAAAAAAAAAGCCATTTCTACCTCAAAGAGTAATGTAAAATGGCTCCCTGCTCAGAGAGAATTTATAGAACTCAAAAAAGAATTTAAAAATCAAATAAGAGACATTGAAGAAAAACTAAACATACATAAAGAACCATCCAAGAAAAACAAGATTACGGAGGGGAAAAAAAAGGTAACCAACTAAAAAAGGAGATCCAGAGTCTTAAGAAAATAATTCTTTGAAAATTAGAACTGGGCAAGGGGAAGCTATAAGAAATCAAGAAATAACAAAAAAAAATATAAAGAATGAAAAAACAGAAGAGAATGTAAAATATTTTATAAGAAGTACAACAGATCTGGAGAACAGATCAAAAAGAGAAAACATAAGAATAATTGGAGTACTGAAAGCTGGGACCAAAAAAAGAATCTTGATACAATAATATAAGAAATAATTGTTCTGGAGTGATAGAATACAAGAGGATAGTAGAAAAAGAAAAAAAAAACGCACCCATCAATACCTCAGTATAGTACCTTCCAAAAACTATAAATAAATAAGGAAGGGAGGGAATAAAACAAAGTAGGGTATAGAAGGGTGTGTAGATTTATGGCAGTGGGACAAGAGAAAAGGATAGAGAAGGAGGGAAAGGATGGCATATAATAAGGTGGGGCATAGAAAGGAAAAAGGAGGAGGGAAAAGGTGGGAGTAGAATATAAAGGAGGGATGCATGGATGGAAGGAGATTAAGTAATAGCTAAATGAGTTAAAGAATAGAATTAAACTAGAAGAGTTATCAGGGACAGGAAATAAGAAATAAATACAAATTATGTTTTATTACATTATATTATTATTATAATATAATAAGGATCAGGAATAGAATATATCAGAAAAAAGGGGCTAGTAATCATTGATCTTGGACAAAGTCAAACTTAAAGATTCAATAGAGAAATATACATCTATATATGTGTAAATGCATACACATATACGTTTGTGCATGTCAACATGTATGCATCTAGTTGTATATATGTGTAAATATGTGTATTTGTATGGTATATATATTTACATATACATATACGTGTGTGTGTGTATACACAGAGTATTGTCTTTTTGCCATTGGCCCATTATATATTAGCCATTGGAATCTTGGGAGTCTGGTTTCCTAATAGTCCTCTCTTACTTCACCATTGACTTTGACTCCAGAAATACACAAGAGGCTTCAGACAATGCTGCTATCTCAGTGGCCAAAGCTAAGACTCCACCTTCATCTACTCAAACACTTAGCAAAATCTGATGAATTGCCAACTCATTTTAGCCTTGGGAGTAGTGTGATATAATGGAAAGAGCATTGGACTTCAATCTGGAAACCTGGGTTCAAGTCCTGACTCATACTATCTGTGTGTTCTTGGACAAGTCTTTAGGCAACCTATATGCCTCAGGTTCCTTTTCTGTGAAAGAAGAGCTAGATTTGAGAACAACTAGAGTCATTGTGGATAGAACCCTGTAATGGAAATTAAACTAGACTTCGACTTTGATCTTGGTCACTTACTAGTTGTGTGGTCTGGGACAGTCTCTAGGCAATCGCTCTGTGCCTCAGTTTCCTCATTTGTAAAATAAGAGGGTTGAAGTTGATGGCCTTCTAAGGTTGCTGACATGTAAATTTGACTATATTTTTTTAATCTTGTTTTCATCTTCTGAACATGCCTTTTTTTTTTTTTTTAAAAAAAAAACTGGTTAATGATTTGGTCTTCATTATCAATTCACACTTTTCTTCCTTAGAATGATTTGTTTATACGGTTAGAATATCATTATTGAGAACATTCCCCATCCCTCTTGAGTTGTCTTTCCTTATATAATTTAAGGTAATGGGCTACTACTTCTTCCTCCGAAACTATCTGTTCTGTCCAATAGGGGAATGACACATTAGGATTTAGACCAGGTGACCTCTAAAGGTCCCTTTAAATTCTAATCTCATTGGTCTGTCCCCTTCCTTATCTACCATGAATTCTGAGACAAGATCATCGTCACTCATTTTAGACTAGTTACTTTAAAAAAATTTTTTTTCCCTGGTTATACAGTATAACTGTTTAAATACACATTTCTTTATGAACCATGTTGGAAGAGAAAAATCAGAATAAAAGGGAAAAACCATGGGAGAGAAAAAAAAAACCAGAAAAATTTTCAAAAGTCTAGTATTGTTTCAGAAAAACAGTGAGTGGAAGTTACCAAGATGCAAATTTAGTATTGATGTCTTAAATCAGAACAGTCTCCAAATATTGTCTAATGTTGTAAGTCAGGACTCCCCACACTCATACAACACCTACCAGAACTCAAATACTTTAAATTAACGTTATCCTCTGGAAGACTAATTTGGAACTCAGCCATAGGCCTTTGATGATAGAGTTGGTAAAGACAGTTAAAGGATTCTGGATAGGAGCTCCTCAGGCCCTAGGATATTTCTTTACAAACAGCTTTTAATTCTCTTGCAAGCCAATTATTTTTAGCTTTATTGTGGATGGTTTTTACTGCCTGGTGAAATATTTTAGCTTGGAGCTTATTGGATGTTTTTATTTTTTTAAATTTGTATTTTACCCTTTAGACTTTAAATGATCCATCAAAGCAAATATGGAGCCATGAATGGGACACCATTCATATCACTTCTATTTAATATATACACTTATACATGTAGGTTTGTGTATACATATATACACACTCATAATCCTGAACTAAATAATGATTTGTGGGATGAGGACTGTCACTAAATTGACTTTTATATTTTCCTCAGCTACATTTATAGATGTCAGAAAGAAGGAAGGAAGGAAACAAGCATTTATTGAGCACCTACTACGTGCCAGACAGTCAGATGACTCAGTAATTAGAATGCTGGGCCAAGGATCAGGAAGACCTGAATTCAAATCCAGCCTCAGACACTTAACTAGCTGTGTGATCTAAGGAAAGTCATTTAACTTTAACCTGTTTGCCTTAATCTACTGGAGAAGGAAATGGCAAACTACTCCAGTCTCTCTGCTAAGAACACCCCCATTTTTCAGTTGAGGAAACTGAGACAGAGGTTAAATGATTTTCTTAAGAGTCAAACAGCTAGTAAGGGTTTGAGGCTGAATTTGAACCCAGACCTTTCTGACTCCAGGCCCAGTGTTCTGTCTAATATGCCACTTTACTTAACAGATAAATAATTGTTACCTAAAAGTAACTAATCCAATTTCTGAATAAGAATACTTTTTTATAATTGTGTTGTTTCATAATTTACTTTGATGCACTAGGTCTCTAGTAATGATTCTCATAACTCTTCAATATGTTCTTCAGAAATAGATTTTTAGAATCAGGTTTTCTAGATAATGTTACTCCTTTACATACAACTAAAAAGAAATTTGCGTGTACAGTGCTGCTCCTTCTCTATGTTGACATTTTATTTAATGAAAGGACAAATATATGAGAAGCACAGAAGGAAAGCAGGCCTTTAGATAAAAGAAACACACAAATAGAGAAGCAGGGAGCTGCCTTAGCTGGTGGTAAAGGAAGACATAATGCATTTTTTTTTTCCAGCAGTAGTTTACATATATCCATTTTTAGAATTTTGAAGTTTATAACTGCGGAAATGGAGTCAAAGAACCACTTTGGGACTACAGAACAAATGTAACTGGACTATTTATGAACTAGAAGACAGGAATGTGGATTTGGGGTTCCTTAGCATAAGTTATAAGTAGATTGCAGTACATGAGGAAGACCTGATTGGAAGGTATCAGTAAAAACAGAGAAAATGAATAAAGAGGCAGATGTTAGAAGCTACATACAGAAGCCAATGTGGCTGAAAAAGCTGGAAGCAGAGAAATGAAAGGGAGACAGAAGAAAATAGCAGATACTTTGAACCGAAACCAGATGGGCAGCCTTTTGCAGTTAATACAGGGAGTTCTGAGTGAAGGAAAATTCTGATCCTGAGAACTGAATGAAGGATGCAGAATTATGTCTTTTGAAGGACTGGGAAAAGGCTTCTTTCTTGATAAGAGGCATTTATAGCTTGAGAAAAAAGGCTTGCCTGTTTTACATTGTTTCTGTGCCTTGAGAAAAGATCTGAATTTTTATAGGTATCAGGCTTAAGGGAACTGATTTTCGCTGAAGAAATTTATAACAGCTAAGGGAATGTATCTAGAAGACTCTGAAGATCTAAGGCTTAATGCTCTAATGTAGCAGAGAAGTGATTTTGTCCCACAGGTAAATGGAGCTCAGTAGACAAGAATATGTTCAACTAGCAGGTGTCATGTTTTCCAAAAAGATCAAAGATGGAATCCAGGATTGAGGTTTCCTATTCACGGCTCACTGCTAGGTTTCTCATTGTGATCCTTCACACCCCAAAACATTGTGTACATTGGTGGGTGAAGATGATCCAGGATTTCTTTTATAATTATTCTTGCTTCATCCTTTTTGTTTAGTAGACGTCTCATGATGTATAGTGTTTTAAAGGGAAACACACTAGTGGGGGCTCAGGAGCTTTAACCATTAGTAGAACCTTGTCTTTGCCCATTCCAGAATTACCCCCAGGACTCTGAGAGTGAATTGTAACTTACTAGGGAAGCTAATCAGTCAGTATAGATGCAGTTTGGGGCAGTCACCCAAGTCTTAAAAGACCTAAAGAGAACTGGGAGTCACTATAATGCCCATATTACAAAATCAAAACAAACAGAATTAGCTATTTACACATTTCTGTAACTTTTTGATAAAAATGGCAATTTTATTATAATTTGTCATCCCTGATTACAGTCCTTTATGCCATATAAGGATTTGTGGGAGGAATTTGAGAAGCTGGAGGTGGGGATGGAGATAATTGTGTGAAAGCATAAGGCTTGACTGCAGAGGGAATAGGAAATAGGAACAATGGGCAGAAGCTGCAAAACAATAAATTTAGGTTTGAAGTGGGGTAAAGCTTTCTAACAATTAGATTTGCAAAAGTAAAATGGTTTATCTTGGGGGAGGTAGTAAGTTCTCCTTTATTAGCTGTTTTTAATAAAGACTCAATGATCCCTTATTCATTATGTTGTAGCAGGTAATTCTTTTTCTGGACATGGGCTGAATTACGTTGTCATTGTGGTCTCTTCAAACTCTGAAATATTGTTACACACACACATACATACATCCCCCCTTCTATCTCTCTGCTCCTGGATAAATGATAGAAGGAGTATGGAAAAGCTGAAGGCTAACCAAAAGATATAAATCTGAACTAGATTATCTCTTGGGTTTCAAGATGGAAAAGGAAACGGGTAGGCTAAAAATAGCATCAGCATTAAATGAGGAATTGGCAAATGTATCAGTGAAATATTGTAACCTCCCTTCCTTTCTCTGAAGAACTTGGGGGTGGCCAGCAAGGAATAGAGAAAGGGAGAGAATATATCTCCCTCTCCCCAAGTACTTGCTTTATCAGGGTTGGACAATGTGTAAGCATTAGAAGAGAGGTTCCTTTAAGGATATCCCCTAAGTTATTGGCTGGGCAGGGGCTGGGAAGAGAAGGGAGAATGTTTTTCTCATTGTGCCAGCACAAAACACAATATAGTATGTCATCTTCTCTGATGGCTGGCAAAAACAAAATGGAACAAAATTAACCGTTCCATTTTTAGAGAAATCTATTTGTAAATTCTCCCACTATTAATGTTAACTTACAGAATAATATAATTGTTTACCTTCATTCCCCCCTCCTTGTCCCCAACTGGGCAGTGGGAGGGAGCATGAGTACTGTAGAGGAAAATCCATTGGCTCTAGATTCTGAACCAGGTTCAAACTCAGTTTCCTTATTACTTTCATAACCATGGACAAATTGCTTTGCCTCTCTGGACCTGTTTCCTTGCTGGCAAAGTGACAGCTTGGATCAGATGACTTCTAAGGTCCTTTTCAATCTGAAATTTATGATCTTAATACCACCTGAAATTTTTTTGACCCCTAACTTTCCCTTATCCCTTCTTATTCTCATCCTTTTAAATAAATGTAATTATTTGAAAGCACTAAGGGAGATCATATTTAAATAAATTTTGTAATGGCAATTTTTTTTTGTGGAAGTAATCCTATCTTGAACGTATCCATTTTGTAAACTGGATTTTTTTTTATTTCCTTGAAGTAGATGAGACTTGAGAGATGAACTCTTGATTTGGTGATTAGTGAAATAGTTTTCTCATTCTTTCTATATATCACTTCTTTTGAGATCAACTCAACATAAGTTTCAGACCTATGTCTTGTAAATAATATTCCTATAATTTTTGTTTGTTTTAGGGATGTATGGTTCTGTGTAACCTAGTATCTGTATCATCTAGTAATAAAGTTCTGAGGGCTTACATCTTCTTATATAGGGATGTAACTTTGTTTAATTCCTTATTTTTCATTTATGTTTAACATTTTAAACTTTTTTGAAGTCTTTGAATGTCAAGTTTTTTTGTTCAGCTCTAATCTTTTCATCAAGAATGCTGTTATTCTTGGTTATAATCTTAGCTTCTTGGCCTTGCTGAATGTCATAATCCAAGCCTTCTGTTTCTTTATAGTGGCAGCTATGTGAAAATGACTGTGGTTCTCTGGTATCTGAATTATTTCTTTGTGGCTGCTTGCATTTTCTCTTTGAGCTATATTACTGAAAATATTAATTAGGAGACTTCTTTTTAATTAAGATTCTTCTAATTTCAATCTTGCCCTCTGGTTCTAAAAAAATGTACTTTCCTTTTTTTTTTTTTTTAAAGTACCTAAGCTTTATTTTTTTTCCTTCATGGCTCCCATATAGTTCAGTGATTCTTAAATTCTCTTTTTAATCTATCTTCCAGTTCAGTGTTTTTCCACTCTTTTGAACTTAAAAAAAGTCTCATAGAATTATTAGGATGTGACCAGTTCTGATTTTTTAAGTTATTTGCTTCAGCATTTTTTTGGGTCTCTTTTTTACCATTTGGCCAATTCGAATTTTCCTTCCCCCAGCATTTTTGGTGTCTCTTTACCAGGATATAAATTCCATTTACGTAATTTTCTTGCATAGCAAGTTCCCTCCCAATTTATTCTCTCCACTTCTTGATTTTAAAAATTGCTTTCTCAAACTTGGGAATTCTTGTTGGGCTTGCATCCAATCTGCATTTTTTGAGGTTTTGTTTATAGATGTTATTGTCATCTTGAGTTTCCCTGTCACTGTAAGTTTTCTATGGTTAGGTTCTTTCCGCCCCTCATGGACTCCTGGATTGGATTGCTTCTTATACAAGTTGATAGGGACCCTGCTCTATAACAATAGCTACTCTCTCCCAGGGAATTGTGTGATGTTTGGAGCTGCCAGATGGCACCCATTCGTGCTCCTGGTGTGTATGGAGATCCCTAGGGTTCTTTCTGCCCAGATGTTCAGTGCCTTTATCATCCCTGGGTACTGGACTGCTCTCCATGGAGCTATTCTTTCGACCTATTATACCACTGTTCTGTTTGTACTATACTCCTGGCCAGTCCCCACTGCAGTATCAATAGACCTGTGTATTTTCCTAAGCTGATCTGGGTGGGAAAAACTGTTCAATGTGACTTTCCCGATTAGAATTCAGTCTGGTGTACTTTACAGTAGTCATCCTGGAGGAGTTTAAGACTTTGCCTTAGCTGATGATCTCTTGTTCTGCCACCTGGATTCTGTTCTCTGTGTGGTGGTAAATGGAAGGTAGACTAACTATGGTACAGAAGATTTCCAGGAATCCATGAACTAAGATGAAAAAATATTTTTTGCCAATTTTCCACCAAAATTTAGAACTTTCTTCAATTTAAATATTCTGTGTGGAAATACTTTGTATGACACCATTCACATGTCTTATCGATATATTCCTTGCCTTCTCAAGGGATGGGGAGGGTAGGAGAGAATTTGGAGTTAATTTTTTAAAATGTTAGCAATAGAATGAAATTAGAAAATTAAAAAAAAGATATACAATATTATTCTGAAAAGGGGTCCATGAGGTACTTGACTCCAGACAAATCTCAATCATTTTCTAAATTTGTAAAGAGGAATTCAGACTTAATCTATAAGCTTCCTTCAATATCAAGCACATAAGTATTAATCTGGTCCTGGACAGTCTGATCATAACTCATTTAATTCTCTATGGAATAGATATCTTAAAAACAAATTACCCTTTCTTACTTCCAGAAAGATGGAGAAAACAAGGAACTACTGATGAGAAGATGACTGATGGAGGATGGGGAAGGGGAAAAGCATTTATTAAATGCCTACTCTGTGTCAGTCCCTGGCTAAGGACCTTATATAATTATAGGATCCTTACATAGTCCTGTGAAGATTTTGAAATTCCTCAACTGCATGCTTGCAGCAAGCATCAGTGAGAGTTGCACTAAAAACAGTTTGTGGTATAAAGAGCACATTCTAACACAATAGTTCTCTGATTAGGAAAGTCAGCCTGAGTCCATAAAAATCAAAGAGTATCTGTGATACTTGTACTATGTCACAAACAGCTTGTGCTAGAAATGCCTTGAAAATTATAAATTGTCAAGGGCGTGGCCAAGCAGTAAGTGATTAGGATGTAGGGCTGGAAAGGACTTTATTGATCATTTAGAATAAACTTCATTTATTTCAATTGAGGAAACAGATAAAGGGAGATGAAATAATTTGCACAAAGCCTGAGCTAGAAATCAGAAAGGTCCTTTGATGCCAAGTGTTTCATATGGCAAACATGGCTTTGGTATTACCAAAACCGTAACGACTTTTCTGGCACTCATTTGCCCACAGAGGTGCTGCTGGACTCCCACAGAATGAAGCCATTAACTTATTTTCTTGGTTGCTTGCAGGTACTCATGAGCGCATCCTTCTTGGGAGCTTTGTGCCTGTTCTCCTCCGTCTGTATTGTGTGCGCCATTTCTGCATTCACGCTTCCCATTGAGACTAAAGGGAGGGCCCTTCAGGTAAGTGAGACTGCTAAACCATTTAGTGCTTTACACTAACACTTATTTTCTTTGCCTTCAGATGCTCTTGTTCTAGGAAAGAGACTGGTAAATGTTTATGGTATGCAATGAATTACAATGGAGGCAGTAACCTTTAAGGGAAAGTTTTGAAGACCCCCATTATTTGATATACATCTAAATACATTACACATAAGTCCTCATCTGATGCTTCAACATGGCAGGAAAGTGGACCCTGAAGCATAGGCTAACAGAATACCAACTCTGTCAAATTTCTCCAAGTTCTCTCTCTCCCCCTCTCGAATCTTTTTAATGGGTGTCTTTTTTATATACATCTCTATCATATAATCTTACACAATTCATATAAAGCTCTTAAAATTATTTTTAATCAGATTAATATCATTCCAGTGCACACTGGAGTGCACTCACTAAGATCCTACTTCAATGCCTTCTTATGTCGTAGAGATCCTGGTTTTTAGAAGATGTCTCAGCAGTTGAAGCTCTGGCAGCTTCTACACCATGCTGGAAAGGTTTTGAATTCAAGTCCAGCCTTTGGTTGTCTGTCTGTTCTCCTGCACTTTGGAGTAACTTATTACCAGGCTGACCAAGCAGTACTTTGTAAAATTCATGACAATCTGTAAGGTGAGGTATTTTATGGGCTTCATTCAGGGAGTTAAAATGATGTCTCATCCATATCAGTGAAATCATAGCACCTTTGTGCTATGAAATACTGGGAAACACCAAAAAGCAAAACAAAACAAAAAAGCCCCCAAACAAATCACTAATAATGTGACAATTTTTATAATTTAAACTTGGGCCCTATGAACTCTTATGGCCATCTCCATTTAAGAGACGTTTGATATACTGGCTAAATTGTCTTGGAAAGCAAGGAAAACCAGGTAGGGATAGAATATGACACATAAGGAAGAGAGATAATATAAAAACAAAACAAAACAAAAAACCCATTTCTGGAATATGGGGGGGGGGGATCAGAAAGGGCTTGGCTGCTGAAAGGAGCAAAAAAAAGTTAAGAATTCCTACAAGACCCAGAGGAATTTGTGTGGGAATCTGTCCTTTGTGCAGTTGGGAAGGGGGAGTGGCTTCCCAAGTTCTGAGGCAATGGCATGGTGGAAAGGTCAAGAATGATTTTGAGTTGACCTCAAAAGGTAAATCATTTAATTTAAGATTTAGTTTCCTTAAGTTGAAATAAAGTTTAATATTTGCAATGCCAGAGGAGAGCAATTTTACATGTAGTTTGAAAGCAGCAACGAATCAGAATAATCAATGAAGTTGTGCATAGAACAGATTCTTCCAGGCCTATCTGGCTGGATTTTCCCTCTGGCCTAACTATAAAGGTCCCTTTATAGTTTTGGTTGTTCCTAGTTTCCCATCTTGGAAGAAATCCTATTAAATGCTCAATACTGATTAGAAAATAGCAGTTATCTGTTTTCTCTTCAGATTTTTGTACATTCTACGTAGTTCTATTTGAACCTAATTTTACTGGCTCCATGCTCAACAATGATTCTTACATTTATTCTCATCTCATTGAAAAAATTTTTTTCCCTTCTGGCATTGGACAACTTCTCCTGTTTTAAATTTGGCACCCTTATTTTCTAGTTAATCTTCTGAGGGTTGTCTCCCCCCTCCCCCTTTTTGGAGGGCAATAAGAGGTACATGATTTCTCTAGCGTTGCTCCAAATGTGGAAATTCACTCCACTAATTCAGAGAGGCAATTTGTCTATGGTTGGATCCCAAAATTAGCCTTATTAGGCCACAATCATTCTCTTAGGTTCTTAGAACACCGAAATTCAATTTGAAAGTAGTAGCTACTCCTCCATTTATTGGCTCCACTTGAGAAATTATTTGTAAAACCAATTAGCTTTTCTGCTTCATTTAAATGAGTGTATAGGTCAGTGCTACAAAAATGGGAAAGAACAGAAAGTAGTATAAAAAACAGGACTCATCCTGAGGCATCTTTCTCAAGAGAATATACATGATCTAAGGACTATATTAGACAGAACTCCAAATACTACTTTTAATCAAAGACAGGGGTTGTCTATCTCTTTTTTGTTCATGCAGCTTTGCCAGAGTTTGTGACTATATATTCCACACATGGCCTAGAGGAAAAATAAACCTCTTATTACTAGTTACTAAATTTAACACATCTGAAGGTAAAAGCCTTCCTCCTTTCCTTTATTTTCAACAAAGATCATCCAGTTTTCTTAAAACTCTTCAGTGATAGGCAATTAATTAAATCCTGAAATAGGCTATTTCACTTTGGGATAGACCATAACTCTAATTGCTCATTAGAATTTAAGATCTTCAGCAAAAATCTGCTTAATTTCCACCCATTATTCTCACAATTCTGCTATCTAGGGCCAATAAAACAAAGCTAATCTTTGTTTCTGTTACTTTGACATAGCTATCAAAGTCTGCCATCTGCTACAGATTCAAATTCAAACTGATCTTCACATAGAATGGTTTTGAGTACCTTCTGTATCCTGATTGTGCTTTCTGAAGGTACTCTAGGTTCATGGATATCTTTTAGTGTACTATGGTACTTACATCTCCCTTGCTTTTAATACTATACTTTTAAAATGACAGTCAAAAATTCCATTAGCTTTTTTTGGAACACCAATATAGAATTCAGTTCACACTAAATCCGAGATTAAAAAAAATTCCCAAACATTACATTTTCCCAGTAAAATGCCTATTATTATTTTTTAGTTGGCCCACCCTTCAGTTCTATTGAGATTTTTAAAAAATTTAACTATCTTTCTCTCCCTCCTACTTCCACATACCAGACCTATCAAGAAAGAAAGAAATGCATCACAGATATAAATAGTTAAGCAAAATAATATATTTATCAATGCCCTTTTGATGCTTTTTTCTTTAAAATATTGTTATATAAATTATTCTCTTTCTGCTTGCTTCACTTTGTAACATCTCACAGAAATCTTCCCAGACTTTTCTCGATTATTTCTTCTCATACAATAGAATTTCACTAATATTTACACAGCACAACTTGTTCAGTTATTCCCCAAGTAGGAGGCATTCCCTTAGTTTCAAAATCTTCGCCATCATGCAGAGATGCTTTATTTTCATACATATGGGTCCTTTTTGTTGAATGTCTTTGGGGCAGAGACCTAGTAACAGTATTGCTAGGTCAAAGGGTATATACAGTTTAATTGTTTATCAGGAACAGTCCCAAACTATTTTTCAAAATGGTCAGGGCTAAAACATTGCATTCATGTACCTCTCTTCGAGGATCTCTAGTGTATCATTTTCTTTTTGTCAAATCCGACAATCTGATAGATGCAGTGGCACCTCAGTGTTGGTTTATATTTCTCTAATTTACTGGTAAATAATGAATTATTTAGTGATACACATCTTCTCCCCTCCTCCTGCTCCCATATTAATAGCTTATATTTCTTTCTCTGAAAACTGCCTATTCAGACATATCCTTTGTCCATTTAATCAACTGGAGAAAGGCTTATTTTAATTTGACTCAGTTTCTAAATGTATCTCATGAATGAGATTTTTATCAGTAAATTGCTACAAAGATTGTTCTTATTTCCTGTTTTTCCTTCTACTTTTGGCTGCATTGGTATTTGTACAAAAACAATTTTATGTAATGAAAATTGTCCATTTTGCATATTCATACCCTTTCTGGCACACATGACAATACTTTTCTTTGATCTGATTCAGTTTATAGATCTTTCTGTATTTTTCTATTCATCACATTATTTCTTATAGTAAAGTAATATTCCAATAAATCCACATAGAACAATTTGTTTAGTCACTCTCCAGAGAGATTTCAAACTCAGTCCCTTAGGCAGAAAGTACACAAGTATTTATTAAATACTTACTACATGATACCCATTCTAATACAAAAAAACAAACAAACAAACAAAAAAAGATGTAAAAAACTATATATACCCAAGATGTACATAGAATACATCAAGGGGTCAAATGCAAGACAATGTTAAAGGGAAAGCCAAAAGAAAACTTTCCCTCATCCATAGTTACCTACTTCTGTTGAGGACACACCATCTTCCTGTCACACAACTTAACTCCTTCTACCACCCAGTGCGGGCCCAAACCTTGTTGATTTTACCTTCACATCTCTTAAACCTCTTTGTCCCTGTAGCCAACATGACCAACTTCAGCAGTGATCCCTGCTTCATCTTTCCTTTCCCCAACCCGTCCTCTACATATTGCCAAACTAACTTTGGAAAGAATTTTCAGTTGAGTGATGGAGGTCAGAAGCCTATTGTAAAGGATTGAGAAAAGGAAATGGAAGCACTTGAATTTAGCCCACTTTGAATAATACTTAGAGGGGATGGTTTGAAAGAAGTGAAGGAATGTTTTTTAGGCACCAAAGAACCAGAAAGTAGAGATTAAACCTGAGAGGTGATTGTGAGGAGCTATGGATTGAAAGAGGTGGTCAAAAGTACAAAATGAGGGGCTGACTTTGAAAATAGTAAGTGGAGGAGGCTAATGATATCAAAGGATTTTTAGGGGATATCTTAAAAGTTCTCTATTTTATTTTTTCAGTTGGGTAACAAGGTGAGGTTCTGAGTTAAGAAGGAAGTGGTATGGAAGATGAGACAGATTTGAACAACCTCTGTAAGGAGTAAAATCAAAAAGCAGTACGAGTAGCCTTGCTACAGAAAAGGCACATTGAGGTTAATAAACTTGTAGTGGTCCCAGTCAACTTGGTTAATGATTTGTTACTAGTTCCATTCAGCAGCACCTGAAATGGGCAAAAAAGGGATGTGGTAGAAATAATTTAGGGTTGGATTTCAGTCAGAGAGCAAAGGTATTTCAGAGATGACAGGGCAAAAATAACTATTCGATAAAGAAATTAGAGCAGGAGAAACTACAATGGGATGAAGGTTCTAATGAGGAGAAATAGATGTAGGAGGGATTAAACACTGAGAGAAAAAGCAGGTTGTAATCTCTTAATGGGTACCACATTCTGAAATAATTTTAAGATAGAATTCTTTGAAATGCAACTTTTATCTTTGTATCTACAGTACCTCTTCCTACATCGTTCTTTAAAAATCCTTACTGAATTCCACAATATACTTGATGGTTCTCACACTAGCCTCATGGATAAAATGTTAACTATATAAGATGAAACTGAATGCTAGGACCTAGTCTTTTAGGGAGAGTGCATATTTCATGAAAGAAAAAAGCTTTCTAACAATGTGTCCTTGATGCTGCTTAATGTTAGCATTTTTATCAATAATTTGAATGAAGGCATGAATGTCCCTCTTATTCCATTTGCAGATGTCTCCAAAGATGAAAGTGGGAATAAAAAGCCCTTAGCAGGTCAGAATATTAGGCTAAATTTATTAGACAGAATTATAAAACTAAATGAAGTTGTTAAATTACTTTAAAAAAAAATCAACTTCCAAAGGATAAGATTTAGAGAAGTACCTAGATAGAAATTTATCTGAAGATGTTTGGGGGTTTTAAGTGGGTGACAAGTACAATGAGTCAACAGTAGCCAAGAAGGTAGGGAAAAAATACACAGGCTGGTGGAGTCAACTCAAATGAAAACAGTGTCATTCAGCCATATATAAAGATACCTGCAGGCTACATGTTGACTTATGGTATTTTGTAGGTTTTAGTGTATTTTAATGTGGTTTGGGCAACACATGATATTACAGAATGTATGCCTCTCTGTCTTAGACTACCATCAACAGAAGCATAAAGTTGAGTGGAGGATAAAAGAACACAGGATTGTCACTGTATCTGTTCATTTGATTTTATAGAGCAAACAGCACCTTTAAAGTTTCTCTTCAAAAAAGCTCTCTCAAATGCCTATGTCCCAATTGAAGCATAAAACAAGGTGTGCTCAGCCAAAGTGAATTGAGACTTTGATGGAAGAAATCCAGAACCAGAAGTTGGATCTTGAGGTTCTTGCTGGAAAACCAAGCAAATACTCTTCCTTTATAGGCTAAGGTCCAAGAGATGGACCTGTTTCTGGCTGGTATTTCAATGAGTAGCATGCATTATCACTCAACAGATTTAACTGTCCAAAAAGGAAAAAACAAAGTAAAGAAAAGTCTATTATCCCAATTACCCTATACAGGCAAGAATTAGTCCTTAACTCAGTACATGAGGGGAAAAAATTAGTTATTTTATGAAAACTTTGTTAATTATGAGGTGTACAATTTATCTATCCATCAATATGAATCCTGGACATTGTAGATGAATGATTTAGAACCTGGAATGAACAAGAGCTAATTGATTGGATGGCCTTTGGAAAAAGACAAAGGTCTTTCAATGACCTTAAACTTCTTCTTGAAATAGCAAAGGCTCATCTTTCCAACATTTATAGACTTCTAGTGATGATTTAAGGCTGTGAGTAATGCAAACTCTCACCCCAAAAGACAAGGAGAACTGCAAGGTAGGCATGAACAGTCTGGAAAATATTACTAACACAGATTTTTGCAGAAGTGCTATGAATGATGTCAACCACAAAATGATCCAAAGAGACAGGCCAGTTACAAAGCAGAGTTAACCAGCAGACAGTCTGTATATTCTCTATAACAGCCTCAACAAAGGTTCCCAGTATACGAGGTGGATGAACTGAAACAAATTTGAGAAGACAACAAATGCAGGGGCAAGATGATGGCCAATAATCTGCAAACTCAAAGAGAATATCCATATGAAATAATCTAGTGGAATAGTGGATTACAGGAAAGGTGACTGTCTTGCTTTGGTTTTAGGAGTTTTTATGTGTTACATTATATTCACTTCTGGGTGCCACAAGGAAAACAGAATTTTTAAAATGAGATGAAAAGTCTTGATCACACCACAGGAGATTTGGTTGAAGCACCTGAGAATGTTTAGACTGCTTATTTAAGGTCCATTCCAACTCTAATGCTCTGGAACTCTCCAAAACGGTACTGTACTTCCTGGAAAATAGAGCAACATTACTCTTAAGATAGGATTGTCCATTCCTATTCCTTTAAATTAGGAATACAAATAGTATTTGTATCATTTCAAGATATGTATGTGTGACTGACTTGTCCCCAGTCCAATTATTACTTCAGAATTACCACATGAAATCACGTACCTTCTTGAGAGTTTCCATTAAATTGGGATTCTTTCCCATCTACTTAGGAATTAGATCAAGATTTGTTCCTCTTCTGTTAGTGTAAGAACAACTAACTTTAGAGATCATATTGCACCATAATATATGCTCTCACAAGAATATACCATTATGGTGGTAGATTAAGATAATTTTTGACATCTAATTTGCTTAGTAGATTAAAAAATGATAATTGTCATATTCTGATTTATTCAATTTATCTTTTTTTTACAGCAAGCAAAATGAAGACATGCAAATGATAACCAAATGAAGAAGCATATTTTATTTTTTCACAAACATGTTCTTGAGGTAGTTATCTAACCCTCTCCCTATTTCAATTATCTTGAATTCATTTCTGTATAATACTGTGTTACTAAGGAACAATTTTTTTTTTATGGATTTGAGAGGTAGCTCACCCTCCTGGGCGTTTTCCTTCAAAGATTCAATAAATACCTGTTATACAGTCCAAGGAAGTCTCTTCTTATCTCAGTAGGCATCAGAACCAAAAAACTGCATAGATCTTTCTCTGCCTCTATGGATTTCTACAACAATACTTTGCACATATGGGATGCCTAACAAATTTGAAATTGAGTCTTAGGAAAAAAAGATTTCAGTTTGCATACTTCATGCCTGAGAAAGGTTGTATGTATAGTTATTTTTGAGAGCAATCTTAATTCTAGAGTAAGTCATTTATCTTCTCAAACCTCAGTTTCCCCATCTTACAGATGGAAGAGATTTGGACTAGGTGACCTTGCTAAATGTTAACTAAAATATACACATGGATTTGGGAGTTATACATTATAACTTTAAAAAGTCTGGATTTCTGCTGATGTTTGCTAATTTTGTTCAAATATTTATCAGAATATCCACAGGTCATATTTTATAGTATTATACTTAATTAAAAACTAAATGGTAATAGGAAAAAAAAAAAGCACACTGGCTTTGAAAGTAAACTAAATAACATCCCAATTCTATCACTTAATTCTGAATCTCTCTAGGAATTATTTTCCTAATCTATAAAATGAAGATATTAGAAGGTTAAATCTAAGGTCTTATCACTTAATATAATTTCTTTAAGTTGAATTTTCAGTTTATTAGTCATTATTGCTTATCAGTGAGAGAATAGCTTTTGAAAAACTAGGAGGCTAACTTACTGGATATAAAGATTGTGTTAAGTTTAATTTTTCTGATCTCCAAGCTTCAAATTTTTAAGATAATACCTGTAATGGCTACAGAGCTGTGAATGAGGCTTATAAGAGATAAAGAATTTAAAAAAGATGCATATACTAAAACGTTACATAAAAGTATGATATAATTAGTGAATGAAATACAATTTGCCATGCTTTAGAAGTAGGGCATAAAAAATAAAATTTAAAATGCAAGATTCTTCAAGATTTCTTGAAATTAAGAACAAAGCTTTTTTAGATATTAGGAGTCTTTCCTACTTTATGTTTTAGAATGTGAGACTGTTATATATCTATTGCGCCCCCCCCCCCCTTCAAAGTGTGTGCTAGGAAGCAAACTACAGAAAAATGAGCATAGGACTTTGCTGTGCTTCCAACTATTAAGAATTTAAAATTCTTCCATGGGCAGATTATTGCAATATTTACCTAATTATAAATAAACAGTAAGGTTTTCTTTGTTGTTATTGCCTCCAAAGATCCTAGGCAGGGTTAAGCAAAATATTTATGAGTAACATTAAGTCTACAAGCTCTGAATGAAATGCCAAATGGACTGCAATTTAAAAGATATTTTCATTTTAAAATAAAAGGTTTGAAATAGCTTCTCAATGTATAACTTCTCTGTACTTTTTGGTATTTTGTCCCAAAGACTTTTTGTTGTTTTAACCCAAAGTAACTTTAAAAGTAGGAATGGTTCAAAACTTATATGAACAAATTTGAATATATAAGTTAAGTAAAACTGTTGACAAAATTCAATATCCAGTTTGCTCAATGCATTTGTAGAGAATGAGATTTTAATGTGCTCTCACAAGAAATAATCTATGGAGATAGAAAGAGTGACCAAGTAACACAGAACTCCTGTATTGATCCACTGGTCTGACACCATCATCCAGAAACTGTTGTGCACATGATGTTTAATGATTAGGATGCCTAACAGTTTAAAAATTAATTTAAAATTCACACAACTAATTAAATGTAAAAGAAATCTAAACAAACATTCAAATGATGTTTTATATAAGTCTGTAGTATTTATACTTACTTCTGAAAGTATTAAAAGCTTAAAACTAAACTAAGATTTATTTAGTAAAATGGTCTTCTACATTTTAATATAACTGAAAATGCTGCTTAATACTTTAAATCTTCATAATTAAAGAATCCTATTATTTTATGTATTGAAAGTCAAGGAGTTTCCTAAAATGCCATGTTAAATCAACTTTGCCCAAGTAAGTATATTTTGGAGCTCTTTTGAGCTGAAATATTCACATTATAAAAATTCATTCAAGTTTATTTTATTAAAATCAAAGCACCACAGTCTGCCAAAAACAAAACATTTCATACATAACAGTAACAAAGACTACTGTATCAGATGTCCTTCACAATAAAATAAGTGATTTCTCAATGAAGAAAAATCTGTAATCTGATTGGCTAGCATTACTTAGGAAAAAGATCCACCAGTATGTGAATTATGGCCCATTAATTTCACACCCAGTGTTATAAAGATGAAAGCTAGGTGCAATCAGCTTATAAAAAGACATTAAATATAAATTTACACAATGTCATAAAAATGTTCAAAAATATTTACATGGTTATTTTAAAGAGATTAAATTTTAAGCAGGAATTGGGTGGCTGAACTCATGGTGATGCTTGTAATTTAAATAGCCAATCAGATTACTCTCTCATTTATAATGAATGCAGGACATATACAAAAAAAAAAAAAAAGAATAAACCTTCAATTTCAACCTATAAACCTTTTGATCACATGCAGCAACTTATTTTTCTGAATTCCTAATTTGTGGAGTAGGCCCTAGAAAAGGGAAGACCCTTTCTCTACTACTTCCCCATCCTACTAACTTTTTCTTGGGATTTTGACTTGAAAGTTCAAGCTATCAGATAAAATCAGACTCTGAAATGCAAAATTCAGTATCAGGGTAACTAATACTCACCCTTTTGACTGTGGGGACAACCTCATACTCTGTTTTCAAAGTATTCATAGGTTACACTATTTCTATTTTGTTATACAACCAGCACTCTTTAGGTTAGAACAGGGTACCATTTGTAGAGCAAGAGAAAACAAAACAAAACAAAACAAAAAACAACTATTAGGTTTGTTTCTTGACATTTACTTAATTTAGTACTGTATAAACTAACATCCCTTGCTCCTGTCATGAATGATTTAAAGAATGATCTAATTCCAAGTTACATAAAGGAAACAAATAGCATATCATTCAATTTTTAAGAACTACTTCATTATCAAATACTGATGTCAAGTAGTTTAAATTCAATAATATAAGTTACTATAATTGAAAGTTCTGCTGCATTAAGAAAATTCTGAAAAGAAATAGCTTGTGAATACTAGGCCAAGTGGTCTTATCAGTAAGTCACGGCTTGCATACCTGGCTTCCCCTGCTACAAAGTTGTACGATACTACGGGTCCGTAATAATTGTTCATGAGGTTGGACCAGATTATTTTTTTACTGTATTCCAGAACTATGATACTAGGGTTAAGGTAGAATAGGATTTATAAATAGGGCTACTGTAGTTCTGAGATTTGCATCTCTGACTCCTGCAACCAAATCCCAAGAGAAACCTCCATGGGTTTCCAAGACAGGAAGAGAAGCTGGAGTTCACAAGTTTAGGTCAGGGAAGCCTGAGTCACAATGAACTTATTTTAATAGCCCTTCCTTCATCCTAGGGATGTGTCAAGACTAGGGTCCTCTTATACGACTAGGATACAGCCAGGCACCAGGGGGGACTAGTTAATAAGGTAGCAGGTAATACGAGGTAATTTAAGGACTGTATCACTATAACTTTGTAACCTGAGTCCCAAGCACATAGTAGTAGGAGCTTATATGCTTAATTGAAATTAAGATATATAGGGCATTCAGAAATGCTACAGATAATTGTAGAGATGATCTCACACAATGTAATACTGAAACAATCAATGTTATAGGTGGCCTTATAAGAGAGATACTCAGAGGCAGTGTGGTATAGTACAAATACTGGATCAGAAGATCCAGATATAAGTTGTAGTTCAGACATTTATTAGTCTTGGACAAATTAACCTCTTTCAGCTTCAGTTTCATCATCTGTAAAATTGGAGTAGTAACGCTTAAGACTACCTACTATCGTGAGGAAAGCACTTTAACCATAAGAACATGAGCTCTCTCTCAAATGTTTAAATACATAGCAGAGGTAAAGCAGGTAACCTGACAATTTGCACTGAAAAACAAAAAATAAAATGGTATGGCACTGAATACCACAGTAAGAGGTATGTATGTACACGCTTGCAGGAATTCTGGCTCAGTTTTATTTGGAAAATTACATTCTCCCCCTGCTGAAGCTTCACATCCCTTTGGTTGCCCTCCTTACAACAGTCTAGTTAATGTTGCTCTATTCCAACCCAAGGGATGAGTAGGGAAAAAGTTTATGGGGTAAAAATTTGTGACAAAAATATTAGTCCCACAGACAAAACACTTATGAACAGCTCAAGAGCTTTTGTGCTAATAATGCCATTGCATACCTAGACTGAAATTGCTGAAAAATGTCAACTATAAATAATAGCTTTTCTTAATTTGTCCACAATTATACTCAAAATAATAATAGACACCTCATTTAATAGTTACTTTCTTAAATCTCATGATCTGGGTTTAAGACTGCTAAAAGATCCTACATAAATTGACATGGAAAGCAGTATTAATATTTTAGAAGCAAGAACTTTCTCTGTACAGGAAATGGGAATGAACCTATTGCTTATGATTAACTTACTCTTTGTGTGTCATTCCTCAGACGTACCTTATGACCCAATTAATTTAACTTCAAAATATCATCAAATGGCATGTTTTTGAGGTACCCTAGCCAGGTTCTTTTCCTTACAGGTGGTCAGCTGTGTTGTTTTATTACCACCTCAATGAAAGAAAAGTTCACCAAAGTTCTGTCAGTGTAAAACAAACATTTCATCAAATATATTAGAAAATTATAGCTAGGCTATTTTTTTCCTTCTTCCCTAATCTACATTTTTTCCTTTAAAAATTTGTCCAAGCACTGAAAGCAATGAATAGAAAGAAGTAAAGTCTGAGCAGGTTTAAACCTGGCCCAATATGAAATCAGGAGAAAACTTTTTTGTTTCTATCCAGACCAATGAGAAGGAAAATTTAATCAATGTTCAACCACAACAAAAGGTTTAAGATGATATTGTTAATGAGCTCTGACACTATTAAAACAAGGGAGAAAACAGCAAACGCTAACATCTAACAAAAATTCCACTAAAAATTTTTACACCAAAACAGTTTTATCCTAAGCAACACAAGACAGTGAAAAAAAAAATTACAGAAACTACTTATTCCTTTTTTTCTTTTTTAAGTTCATTAATGCCCAAAAGTGTATGGTGAAGCAACTTCACATCATATACAGTGCAAATGGCTGTTATTTCAAAGAATTCAATCAAAAGCCACGTGGTAATGAACGAGGGATTTTATCGAGTAAAAAACAAGTCACATCTGCACTCAACGCTGTTAGAGGCAATAATAGAGAAGACACTAGTTCCAGAAATGATTGGCTAATAGCCTAAACACACCTGATACATAAAAACATCTTCACAGACAAGCCAAAAAATAAATCCAAGCATTTGTTTTCCTGATTTTTTCTTTAATACACTCTCCATATTACATGACAGACCATCAGGTACTTCCTTAGTGGCATCTACCTACACTTCAATCACACCAATCAGTATCCTAGGACATTTAATATCATATTCGTGGCATACTGTTAAGTACAGTAGAATAAATGTATAATGGCCAGCCACGTGCCTTTGGTAAGAATAATGGATAGTGGTATCACATTTTCTGAAAATGGATTAATTCACACGTTGAAACCACATTTAAGTTTTCAACTTTAAGTCTAAATAAAGTCATTCTCCCTCCTTTAGATAACAGTCATACTTTCAGATGCTGTTTTATCATTTCTGAGAAGGGGAAAGGGGCTCTATCTCAATCTCAAATGATGCTTATTCCCCCTCCCCCCGCCCCTTAATCCTGAATGGGGATGAGTGAGAAAGAGAAAAATGGATTATTAAGGAAATTGACATCTATTAAACATCCACAAACCTAAATGTCAAAGTGGTCATGGACTTTTCCTTGCAATTATGTTAATCACTAATAAAAAGATTTAAAAAAAAAAAAAGTTCAAACCAGTCCTTGTTACTGTGTCACTTATTTAAACAGTTGGCGGTCATCAATGCTTTTGAGACGCTTTTTCCGTGGCTGTACAAAGTCATCATCTGAATCATCACTAAATATGGTATCTTCTGTTTCATTCTTGAATTCTGGCTTTGGAAATTTTTTCTCTGGATAAAGGTTTTTCAGGAGGTCTTCAAAATAACTTTCAAGTTTTATACCAGCACTGGCTACTTCTGAATCAGGCTGTTGAAGGAAATGAAAAAAATAACAATACTGATATCAAGAGAAAAACAAATTCATTATAATCTATTTTATCTACATAAAGGTTTGATCAGATCTGAGTGCCTATACATATGAATGATATAAGTAAAAGAATACTTAATGCTATTGTAGTTACTGTACATCAAGATAGATAAAAGTTGGGAAAGGATTTCAGTCCACAAAAGGATTTTTAGAACTATGTTTGTCAAAGTGCTTGGAAGACAGCTCAAAAGACTACAGTGGGGATATAATTAAAAAAAATAAATTATTAAGTGCTTACCATGTTCAAGGTATAGGGTAAGACTTAAAACTCGTAGAATATCTATCAAAATAATATATAACATATAGGAGATTCTTTAATCTGGAGGTGAGAATATAGAAAGTCTATATAATTAAAAAACACATAATTAAAGTGAACAGAAAGAGGACTGGTTTCCAATTCTCTAATAAAAGAAAAAAACAACCCTTGAAGAAAATAATTTCAAAAATTAGTTTTGAAAGGCCTGAAAATATGCCAAGATTTGAAAAAAGTACTTAATCATAGATGATCCAACCAAAAGATAAACTGTTTCTTAAACATCTTTGACTTCTCAATCCAAAATAGTTTTGGTATTCAGTGGTATTACAATCAGAGAAAATCATAGGATAAAAATAATTAATCATATAAGTTTTATGCAATGACAAAAGCAATTTCAAATGTCTCTCACTGTAGTAGAAAACTTGCCTTCAAACCCATGTAAAATATTTTTAGTTATTTTTAATTAAGAATTACCTCTAAAATTCTCACCTCATTGAATTCAGCACAATTTTCAAAAATCAGTCGGAAATCAGCCACAAAGTCTTCAGGCTTGGTATACACTGGGGAATCTACTTGGAGCTTCTTCTTGATGGTAGACAAGTCCATAGGATTTTTAATTATTTTGTAATAATCAGGCACCTTTGAAAATAAATCAGATATCAATACTCCTAGGTGGGCTGTGTCTCAAGAAAGATAATGTATTTATCAAGTTCTAAACTTCAGATGAAATACCTCTGGATGCTATCAGCCAAGTGCTCTATATAGCTTTTATTGAAGTAGTGATTTATAATATCATCTGAAATTAACAAATTAAGTTGAAATAGTGGGAAAATATTAGAATAACTTGTTAACAAGTCTCAAATTCACTGATTAGGAAGTTAAAATTGGAGAAGAGACAAAAACTTCCATCCCTCCTTGGGTATCCTGTTCCTCCATCTACTCTTAAGTGGCCATACACAAGTATTAGCATAAATGATTCTGGCAATGTCACAATCTCCAATGGCAAGTGGTATTACATTGTAAGTCTTGTGACAAATGAATAAATTACAACTTTCATCTACGTTTAATCTGAGGGAAAAGGAATTTTCCTAGCACCCTGAAATCACTCAAGTAGGGATTCTCATAAAGGAAACTCACTAAATTGTATGATTTGGGGTAAAAACTAATTGAGATTTTCTACATTTTTAAAGTTACCTTTAGATGGTATTATGTGTATCAGGCAACACAGATTTTAGAATCAAATAAACCTAATGTTCTCTTTATATAGTTGAGATAACTGAACACTGGAGTAAGTAAATAAGTAATGTGCTGATTATTAAATAAGTGACAAAAATCTGGGTTTTGAAAAATCCAGCATTCATTCTATTGTATGTCAGATCAACCAGACTTTTATTTTGGTAGACCACTGAATTACTATAAATAATTTTCTGAAATGATAGTGTGTATACAAATTTGAATTTTAAAAAGTTATAATTATGTAAAATATGGTAACTTTCCAAGCCCATTGGAAACATGCAATGTGAATTCAAATAATAAGACTGTGAGGGGTTAATTTTCTAGACTGAAACACACCACATACCAAAGGTATTAGACTCATGGATGGCAAAACTAAATGCTATTCCTAATAAAGAACTAATATTCTGGGAAAACAAAGAACAAAAAGTTTCCCTAAGTCTCCTGAAAAACAAAAAACAAAACAAAACAAAAAAACCAAAATAATTTTGCTATAAACTATCATAGAAAGTGAAGATACAATAGAAGATATAAGAATCCAGGTACATTTATGAAAAGTATGATCAATAATACTAATACTAGAAGGTAGTGAAGTTTTTTAGACTGAAAAGTACTAAGCCTTAATCTCAATGGGTTTTGAGGGCAAATAAATTCCAGAAAATCTGGAAAATATTTTACTGTCAAAAAGAACCCACCTTCTCCTTCTCAATTTTCAATGGATAAATAATGTTTCTCTTTTTATTATAAGAACTAAATATGACATGAATACTTACTGTAGAAGGAACTGGATCTTGAAAAGCCAAGCTCATTTCATGGCAGTAAAGGAACAAAAGTAGTCGCTCACACTTCTGAAGAAAAAAAAAATTAATCATAATAAAATAAGGCTTTACAATGCATATGTATACTTACCAGTCATTCAGACAAGAATTATGCTATATGCTGAGGATAAAAAGGAAGTAAAATGGGAAAGGTTTCTTGTGTTCATAAGAGAGTAAAGACAAGTACTGACCAAAAAACTTAATAATAAATATATAAATTATTAGCAGGTAAAATATCAATGAAATACAAGTGACTAATGATTACGTTGAGGAACAAATTCCTTCTCCACAGATCTGAGAGGTAAACTATCCTATATCTTTTAATTTGCTTATAATATCACTCTTTATGTCTAATCATGAACCCATTTCGACCTTATGTTTATTGTATAAACAGCTCCAAGAAACAGAAAAAGTTCCTGCTATTGTCATGTTATCATAGACTGGTGATAAAAACAAACAAACAAAACAAAAACAAAAACCTGACCATCTGCTAAAGGCACATAAAGACCAATTGAATGAATAACTCCTGACTAGCTCCATGAGTAATTACACTTCCTGGAAGAAGAAGTTAAAAAATAGATTGATGCAACAGGTATTTTAGACATGATTTTGATCAATTAAAAAAAAATGACAGAAGCCCACTGAGAAACTCAAGGTACAATTTTAGAATTTGAGATAGAGAACTCTATACGTAATTTGACGTTAGGAGAGCAAATGTTAAACTGTGTCAATGGAGTAAGAAAGATTTATAAAGGAAAAACTAAATTAGCAAAAGAAGGATGAGCTTCTTAGGAAGAAAATTTTAGTAATAGTAGGAAAATGATTTCTATGAGAAAAGGAAAGTAAGTCAAAGGAGATCAGTATGGCTATAATAAATTCAAGACTTAAGGTAGCCATGGAATTAAATCTAGTAACAAAGAGAAGTGTGGTATGGTCCTCTTAGAATACCGTAAAGAAGGCTAAAGTCCAGAATGAGTTGAAAATTAAATTAAATGTTGTAGGGATATATGTAATTACTTGTACCTTGATACAAAGAAATGCATAAAAGAGTGGGGAAAAGTATGCTTCAAAAACACTCATGTATGGAAGAAAGCAAAAGGGACTTAACAGTGGACCACAACCTTAATATAAGGGTGATACGTATTCAAGAAAGCTAATGCAATCTTCTATTAAAGTAAGAGAAGCAATGTGTGCCTAATAATGGAAGAAATGTTACTCTCATACTCATATTTCAGATCACTTCTGGAAAACTGGTCAATTCTGAGTCTGAGTGCCACATTTTAGAATGGACATTGAATAAAGGAACTGGGCATGTTCTATACTGAAAAAAGACATAAGTACTAAGATTACTCAATTATTTTTCTTGATTCCTGAGAGCAGAACCTGGCTGAATCTGTTAAAATTAAGAAAAGGCAGGTTTTGGCTCATGAGAAAGTATAAAGCAAAGCAAAGCAAAACAAAACAAAAAAGTCATCATCACAAAAATCAAGTGGAAAGAAAATAAATTGCCCAGGACAGAAGAAAATGAATAGTTCCTATAGCCTTTTAGGAACAAGTTCTGTCAAACTTGTCTGTGACAGACAAAGAAAATTATTTGGGTATGCAATAGATGATTTAAGACTCAAATCTTTTCTAGATTATTGTAATAGTGAAAATAGCTGTGGAAGAGGACACAGCTTTAATCTACAGATTCAAAAGATGTCTTAGCATTCTCACCTTTTTTGTGTGCTCTTAGCCTATGTGCACCATCCTCCCCACATTTGCTCCTCATACCTTCTTTTCTCATAATATACTAGTGCAATATAGGGTGATATTCTCTTGCTAGGAAAAAAAAACTTCAAAGGGTTACACCTAAATGTGACCTTAGAAGCCATAATTATTTATAATACTTACTATATCATTTATTACCATCATTGATATTTGTTAATTATATATGAATTTTCAAGATTGAATTTTTAGTAAAGCTAATTTAAGTAAAATTTGCCATAGGGTCCTGACTGGTAATTTTTCAATTTTATTATAATAGGAGGGGGTGGGAGAAAAAAAAAAAGTCACCCTACACTTGACTTGAAAACTTTTTTGGGAAAACATTTCTGCATTAATGTGAAGCAACTTTCACTAAGAGACATATCCAAATCACATTAGACAAAAAAATTTGAAACTTACCCTTTGATCTATTGGTGTTAATCCTACATGTCCTTCAGATTTTCGTCTTTCAGAGCTGTAACTGGGATCATCACAATCATACTCAACTTCTGGTTTAGATAAGTCTCGACAAAATGTACAAATCCATTCCCCACTATAATAAAAAGAAAAATGATGTTCTAGAATTTTTAATACAATCCTGAAATTTTTGGAATCATTTATCCTAGCATATATAATTTCAGAAAAATTTCTCTCACCCTTATTATGAAAATTTTAGAAGAAATTAGTTTAGAAGGAGTATAAAATTGTCTTTTCCTTAAACTTGAGTATTGAATATTTATTCATGAACTATTGTGTATTTTAATGAAAGCAGAGAACTAGAAGAGTAAGAAAAATCATGGCCCTCTTTGGAAAGGATAATCACACGAAAAAGTTAGTGTATTTATTGTTCAAAACAAACAAAAACCACAAAACACACCAAGGGATTTACATACTCAAAAGAGTTCCTTTCTATCTAAACCCTACCTAGATTTAGGTGACTTGCAGAATGGCCTTATTAACATTAATTAATTTAACATTAAGGTAGATTTGTTCTGTTAGAATATGGAAACGTGAATTTGATGGGACTATATAACAGATTCCATTTCTTCAAGTATATAAAGAGAAAAAGGACTGAGTTTTGGGTAGCAGGATCATAGATTAAAGAATAGAGAGGAAATATAATTAGTTCAATCCCTTCATTTGTTAGATGGAAGCAACATTAGCAAACAGTAGAAGCATGGAAGAATTTAGGAAAGCAAATTTCTGACTAAAAGGAGGTGGTGGAATGGGTCTGATTAATGGCAAATGTTAAAGAAAATGGAAAAACAAATTCTTGAAGGTAACTGAAAACATAGAATGTGTTAAGAAAGATGTGGTACATAAGGATTTATAAAGCAGACAATTATTCTGGAATCATAGGCAGTAAAGGACAGTGAGAAAGAAAAATGCGGTTACCTTGGGAAATTCATCAATGTAGGCACATGACAAGTAAGATGGAACACTTTGGGGCATTTCTCACAGCAAAGGAGTTCTCCTCCATTCTGACATACAGCACACCAGTCTTCATTGGGATCATCTTCTTTTCTACTTTCTCCACCATGAAGAGGTGACTTCTGCGAGGCACCTCCCCATCCAGACTTTCCATTTGAAGGACTTGCCTGAAGTCCTGGTCGATCCCCTGTACTATCTGGAGCATCTGTTCTTAAAACAGTTTCCTCAGATGTGGTATTATGGTTACTGTCCAAGAGCAATGATGTGAGTATGCTTCTTGGAAAGTTGGCCTGCATGAAAAAAGGAAAGAATAAAAAAACAAAAATGTGTGTGAAATGGAGTGCTTTTAAAATATTTCCCCCTAGATTACTGTTACTCTGCTTGCCTAATTAATCCCTTACCTGGAAAGAACATAAGAATTGAATATGGTGCACACTAGACATTCTATGAATAAGCATGCTTCAAATGTGATTTTATAAAAATGTCGTTAAAATTATGTATCAAAATGTTACAAAGTTACAAAGTGTTATTCCTAGTACATTTTGATATTGTTACAACAATATTTTTTAAAGTCAATGATGGTGACAGATTTCCTTGCTTAATAACTAATATTCTCACAGTTTTAAAATCTCACCCTTCAAACTAAGAATAGTATCTATGATTTAAATGATTACATTTTGAGATCTAGGTTCTTCTTCTGTTTCTTGCTTTACCACAACAATAGGGAAATCATAATTCTCATGTGGGCCACTATTTTCCTGCTTGATTCTGATTGGTTCCAACATAACCACTGGGACTTTGTGTGTAGAATCAGCTCCTGTTGGTTTGCTGGAAGAGCCAGAGCTATAAAAAAGAAAAGGAAGAGAGAAAAAGTCTATATGCCATAAAGTTATTTGCACTGTTACAAAAGTAGGAAATCCTTAGTATAGGACAATATACCGGCAGTTACTTTCTAGATTCATTCCTACTAACTATCCAGTAACAAACCAAATCTCTTCTAATGGATAAATCAGATAGACAAACACACAGAGAATATTTTCAAAGAAGTCTCATGGGTAAACTCATGAATGTAGCATTTGTATTTAATGTTTCCTGTTTCCAAAATCCTACTTAATAATTTAGTTTCATGACAAGTTAAATAGGTGTCTGAAGGCGATCCTAGAAATTTAACTAAAATGTGATTAATGGGGAAAATGTAGTTTAAATTCTAAACAATCAACATATGAGTGAATTTTTTGGAACAAAACCCATGTGTTTTTGACCAGTAGGGCACATCAATATCCTATGGCTGTCCTTTAAAACAAACAAAAACAACCCCCCCAAACCGAAAAAGATGAAATTAAAATATCAATTTATCAATACACTAAGAAAATTTAATTTGAATGAAATGTGAAAATCATCAAAACCTTGCTGAAAAAGCACTGAACTATTCACTTAAATTTTCTGTGGACAGAGCTAGGTGATAACCTTGCCCACTTTATCATCTAACCGCTCTTATAGTATAAGGATAAAAGGAGACTGCATTATTTGTGACTAGAGACAAACAGGTATTGGCTTTTATTCATCAGACTTCTCTCCATTCAATTCATGATTTTTGTCATCACAAAAATTCTGTTTGCTAGTATGTCTATACTGTTCCCACTTAAAATGCTAGCTTTGCTCCTATTCAATTCTTCATTTCCACACACGATTCCACACTATATGCAAATAGCCTTTTTATTTTTAGTAATTGGATCATTTTTTGCTCTTAGTAACTACTTAACTTATATTACAATTTATAATTATTTACCTCATTACATTTGAAATATATGAAGCAAAATGTTTGCAATGTACTGGAATTGACAAAATTAATATTACCACAAGAATTTTATACACGAAAACAATCAACTTACCTTCCTCTACTTCCAACACTGGAGGCACTAGGTGAGCGGATTGGTGGGTGTACACTAGTCATAGTTACAGGTCCTAAAAATAAACCAGATTATCTGTGTATGAGTAAAAAAA
Organism: Myrmecobius fasciatus; assembly: GCA_023553655.1. Lineage (NCBI taxonomy): Eukaryota > Metazoa > Chordata > Mammalia > Dasyuromorphia > Myrmecobiidae > Myrmecobius > Myrmecobius fasciatus. The sequence continues at coordinate 37,218 of JAJPUD010014213.1, forward strand.
AAAAGTGTAAATAAAAAATCAAGTGTTATTTGTGTACAAAGGAGCAGTATAACAAATGTAAAAACAAGAAAGGGTATAACTAGGTGCTAAATTGTGTGATACAGAAGAATAGTATAGTTATTAAAAGATCAGAAGGGACTTAAAATATACATAGGATTCAGAATGGTTGAAGGCAAGAGGAAATAACAGTTGTAGGAACAAACATAAGCAAAGATGAAGGAGCATATCATCAAAAGAACACTCTAAGGTGTTTGGTCGAAACCAAAGCAAAACAAATCCAATTCTTTACCGCTGTTTTCTGAGAAATTACAGTAGGAAACGTGTACATGAAATCTCATTATAATGCACAAATAAAACTGAAGACACACAATTCATTAAAATGCGATTTTTTTCCATCAATGTACACTCAATAAAATTGTATAGATTCTATGAACACAGGCAAATCTAAATTAATATAAAGAAACCAGCTTATTTGTGAATATACAGGTGACATAGGCCTACAGTGTAAACTCAGGCAATAGTAAGGAGAATCCTGGCAATCAGAAAACATTATTAAAACCCTAATAGACAGGTAAAGAGTGAGGTTCTAACCACAGTGGATTAATAATGAGGATAAGATAATTAAAGTGGGAGATAAATATTTTGATCCTTAATTTTTAACACCACAACATTTGGCATCAGTGTAATCCCCTAAATATTGAATAAAGAGAAGAAAACCTCTATTTACAAGTAGGGTTAAAACCTACATATATAAATCAAAACAAATGCAGTATACCTGGGAGGCCTGGGGATGGTACAGAAGAATTTGGTGACTGAACTGTTCTGTTTGAAGGAGGTCGTGGTTGGTTCTGCTCTACACTAACATCTTTTCTCCCAAGATTATCCAGTGCGATAGTACTTGAACAGTCAATCTTGCAACACAAACACAAAAGAGCAATTGCATTTAAGGAATTCTGTATCAGCGGTTCCTAACCACTTAAACTTATCCAAAAATGTATACATGCCCACATCAACTTTATATATATAAAAGCAAAATGCATTATCATATGAAAATTCTGGCATTACAGAATTTTCATAAGAAATGAAAGATGTAATTCATCTTAATAGTTTACTCTGAGTACATATGAACACTGTAAAACAGATACATATACATAAGTTTGTGTATATATACACATGATATGTATATGTATATATAGTCAGAGTTATGGTACAATATATTAAATAATTTTTGTTACTTGAGTGCTTAAGATCAAAATTTTAGAGATGACTGTACTTTCTACATATTAGCATATGCTAATCTAGAATTGCTGTCACTAAAAATAAATCAACACCAGAGCTGAGCTACTAAGGACATTCTAAACCTGGTCATGTGAAATCTTCCTTGGACAAAGGAAAGTTTATAACAGGTTACTGAAGATGTATCTTAAAAGCTTCTAGTTCAAAAACAAGTGTTGGAGCTCTGGGCTCTAGTAGAATCATATTTAAAATCATGCCCACATTAGGAAGAAGGACTGATTTAAGCAGAGTCTCCTACACAATAAACTTGCCATGGACAAAAATCAGTGGGACTAAATATAACAAGTTTTTAAGTATAAGCTTCATAACATAGTAGGCTTGATTTTAACTATGTCAACAAAAAACCAAAACCAAAACCAAAAAAAAAAAAAGTGCTATTCAGATTGCTGCTTTAACACAAGATACATAGAAACAACATTTGATTGCTGATAATAATAATAATTATTGGCTTTTTCAAGATTAAGAGCTAAAGGTCTGATCATTTGCATAAAAAGCATCAGAATATAACTTTTTCATCCTACAATTAATATTCCTCCTGAGAATATCACAAAGAAATAATGAAAAAGCTTAAAATTTGACAATCATGATCTATCTTGAGTTTTATATTTGCTGTTGAAAATGCATTAACTGAATAATGAGAGAAGTGATTAAAAAAAAAATTGACCTGTAACTATGGTCTGGGACTACAAAAGGAACAATGAAATCTAACCTGTGTATGCCAGGAGAAAAGGAATGGCCCATTAAACATCGATAACAACACCTTCTACTATGTGGTTCAACAAATATGAGTACCTTGGAATTAATGGAGATCTTTTGCTTAATGGAGTCACTCTGTGGAGCTGAACTTATTTTAACTTTGCAGAGAGGAAAGAAAAAATTCTGCTTCTACCTATGCTTACAAAAAACATCTTCTTGGGAACTTAAGGAGAGTCAAGCCCACAAACTAATAAATATGGAAATGAATGATAGACATTAATACAATGCTTTAATATTTATAACTCTAGAAAGCTTTATCCATATGAAAAATAAAGAAAATGCTTTTTTGGGGCAAAGTAGAAAAAAAATAATGTCTTTTGAAATTGTAAGTTCCCACCATAAAACTAAATTCAAATATATCAATTGGCTTTCACTATAGCTTTTGTACACTAAAAAAAACAATCAGGGATAAAGAAATATTCCATTGTGCTATTTGTCCTAAACATGTATTTAGTACTCAATACTAAATCTAATTGAAGTATTTTGATATACTTACATCTGGAAGAGAAGGAAGATTATAGGAACTTCCAACTGGAGAACTAAGATCAATCATAGGTGGTCCAAAAGACTTGGCATCATATCCAGCTGCACTAGTAATGGTAGGACTAGAAGGAGTAGATGTGGTGCTACTGGCAGTAGAAGGAACGGTTGATGCTGGTCCACTGCTAATTTGCCACTAGAAAGGAAGAAGTAACAATTTATCATCATTATTCTATGAATGATTCTCTTGATTATGGCTAGCAAAATTAACTACAAAGCACATTGCTTGACATTTTATAGTTCAATAAAAAATAGAAATGAAAGAATAAGAGGCAATGTAAAATAATGCAGAACATTGTGGGGAAATTAAAATAAATTGCAAACAGCAATCCCCTTTAGATTAGTAAGAAAAAAACTTGAAGGAAAATAAACATACTATAAAATATTTAAAATGCCATGTAATAAGGAGTAATATAGTAGCACAATAAACTATCTATCTATCTATCTATCTATCTATCTATCTATCTATCTATCTA
>JAJPUD010014214.1:0-21189 GCA_023553655.1 Myrmecobius fasciatus
AAGAGATAAAAAGGATGTGTTTAATATTTTTGAAGGGAATTTGGATTATCAGACAACTTACAATTTAAGTTATATACACTTCTTGACAGTTTATATATAACACAGATTGGTAAGAGCATATTGGTAAAGTATTGTAGAAATCAAATTAAATTAACTTTAAAGTAAATTTAAATATATTAAAAACTATGATTTAAATAGATGATTGCATAGAGAGATATGCAACTACATACACTGAATATGAAAGTACATATTTAGATAAATGTGTTCTTCCACCACTATGTCTCAATATCATCTGTAATTAAATATTTGTCTGCTTTCCACCTCAGGTGTCCATCTGATCTATCTCTCACCTGTGACTCCAAGAAGATACAGAATTGACAGTGGTCACTTCCCAAGAAAACATGTGCTCAACTAGAGTGAGGGTACCCTAAGGATCTCAAACCAAGCAATATTACAGGGGTGTCTACCACAAACTTGTAAAAACTACCTTTGGTGGAAAAAGGATGAGAACAATTTATTCCAATGACATGAAAGCAGCATAAGTGGGCACTGAGGGATGCTTAGAGCCTGGTAAGACACCAAAGATGCTAGAGTCATCCATTGCATCTCAAAGTATCACCACTCTTGATTCTGTCCTGCTAGTGGATACTGATGACTATGGAAGAGACACTGAGCCCAAAAGTTTTGTGCAACTGCCTAATTTAAATTTAATTTATCCATGAATCAAAACACATCACCCATACCATTTTATCATTTCTATCTATCTCAAGATCCTGTGGTGACAGACAAGTTACAGAGCAGCAGCTATGAATACATTGGGACTTATAGTCACAATACTGCATACAAGCAGCCCATGCCATAAGGTCATCTTCTCACTAGAAGAAGTAGTGGGACTGGACAACCCTCTGGGTATATAAACAGGTTTTTAAGAATCACACTGCTCACCTCCTAATGTGAAGAAGGGGTAGAAAAGATGCTTTAAAATTGCTTCACCGAATTCAGACCTGATCATCATGGCAAATGGGGAACCTACACTGAGGTTGAAATATACACACACACACACAGACACACACACACACTCATACAGAAACTCCGATAAAGTACACATGTTGAACTCGTAATTAGTACATGGAATGCACACTTAGAGACCGCACAAAATCTAGTAGACCTGAAAGATAAGTTCTAGTTTTGAGAGTAGTCAGCAGGTATCACATCCAAATTGTTAGTCTGAGGGAAGAAAGGTTGACAAAAGAAGGTCAGTAAATTGAATTCAGAGTTGTAAACATATTTTTCTGGAGTAGTCACAATGGAGGGAAGCATTGTGAAACCAGTGTAGGTTTTGCAATAAAATATAATCTAATCAACAAACTTGTGTGCTTACCAAAAGGATGAAACAATAGGCTCATGGCAATGCAATTGCCACTTGTAGCAAAAAACACACATGGTCTTCAGTGAATATGCTCCTACAATGATGAACCCTGGTGAAATCAAAGAAAAATTCATGAAAATCTGGAGACCATTATCACCAATGTGCCAAAAAAGGACAAGTTTACAGTTTTGGATGACTTTATTGCTAGTATAATCTCACACTACCAAATAAGGCAAAGAGTTCTTGGGATAAATGAAGTTGGAAACAGCAGCAGCAATGGGTACTAATTACTGAAGACTTGTAAATCTCATGATCTTCCTTCTCATCACAATACTGTCTTCTGCTTATGTAAACACAATAAAACTTCACGGATGTATCCACATAGCAAACCAGCATTTAAAAGATTATGTGAATGAAAGGAGAAAAGACAGAAAGGATGTAAAAGTGATGGGCACAATGTGTGGCACAGAACTCGGCACTGATTGTAGACTTGGACCTCTCCAAGATGAATATTTGCATTCAACAAAAGCTGGGGCCTCAAAGCAAAAAGACCATAAAAAGAAATAACATCAACAGATTAAAGCATTTCTCTTAAAGTAAATAGTTTGTTTCTAATTTGGAGAGTAAACTGAGCCAATAAATTGCTGGCAACAGTGGAGCAGAAAAGGAGTGGGTAGTTTTTGAGGATTTAGTGCTGCATTTGCTTATCTGGCTTAGAACACTCCCAAACATCAAGACTGGTTTGATGAAAATAATCGGGAAATTCAGAAACTACTAAATAAAAAATGAGAACTCCACAGAGTGTACCAGTAGAATAACTTATCCATCTCTAAGAAGGTAGCATTCAATTTCATCAAAAGTACAAGCAAAACTAGAGATCAGCCTTGGCTCAGTAAGAAGGCAGATGAAATTTACTTTTATGATGATAGTTACAAGTCAAAGTATTTTTATGATGCACTGATGACTATTTTTGGTTCACAGACTTATGGCCTCATTTTTGATGGCCCCACATTGATTAGGAACAAGGACATGATTCTAGAGATGGGCTAAACACTTCCATGGTGTTTTCAACAGATTGTCAATGATTAATGCTGATGTTTTACTTCAGTTTGAAGTTGGTCCCTCCCTAGCTGAAGTCCCAATTGAAGAAAAGGTTGTGAATGCTACTAGACTCTTTTTTATGCAGTAAAGCATCTGGTGGTTATTTTATTCCAACTGAGATTTACAAAGTGTGGAGTCCATTGCTCATACAAGAGTTGACTGAAATTTCCTGAGTTGTATGACAAAAGGAGGATAACTCCTAGAAGTTCAAAAACACTTCTATTAGTTATTTCTGTAAAAGCAAAAGGAAGAGAATATCTTATGACAATCACAGGGCAATTCTCTTTTAGTCATTGCTGACAAGCTTCTTCCCAGAGTGCTCCTAATTAGATTGAGTCTTTACCTAAAAGATTGTCATCTGAGGGCCAATGTGGCTTTAGGAGTGGCTAAAGAACAGTCAATATGGTGTTTCTTGCCTGACAACTATAGGATAAATATTAGGAACAGAACAGAGGGCTACACACAATGCTTATAGGTCTGATCAAATGTTTTGATACTGTCAGTTGGAAAATTATGTCAAAATTGGTTGGCCATAAAAGTTGAACAATATTATATGCCAATTTCATGATGCCATATTTGGCTAGCTATTGGATAATGAAAAATGCTATTCTGTTTTCTCAGTCATCTATGGAGTGAAACATAGCTATGTCCTTGTTCCCATGCTTTTTAGCATGATGTTTTCATCCATGTTGTCTAACACCTTCAATGATGGAAAACAGGAAGGTCACTTACTTCACTGATGGCAAATTCTTCAAGTTGAAAAAGATACAAGTCAAAACTAAAATGATGGAAATATTGGTATGTTATTTCTTGTTTGCAGATGGCTGATGACAGCCTCTGAGATGCAACAAAGTATGCATCAATTCTCTGCTGCTTATGCTAATTTTGGCCTAATAATTAAAACCAAGAAAACACAGGACCTCTATCAGCCAACATCACATCATCCATATGTGGAAGCATTAGTTTCAGCAAATGGAAAAATTTGAAATGCTGTGAATATGTTCACTTTCCTTGGCAGTATACTTTCATGGGATGTCTATATTGATAAAAACATTGACAAATACATTTCAGCTTTTTGAATGTTACAAAAAAAATGTAGGAGAGGAGACCTTAACTGAGAAAAACAAATGAGCAAAAAAGCAAAATGAACTCTGACCATGGAAAGTATTTATGGTGAAAGAGAAGAACACAATTCAAACCTTGAGATCATTTAAAGCAGATAGTCTTCCAGATGAAGCCCTGAAAGATGATATAAATTGGTCCCCTTCTCATAAGGCTCTCTTGGAAGAAATTGAAAAAGATCTTAAGGGAGCAAAAAGAAAAAAAAATAGAGAAAGGAAATAATTTTTCAAGAGGATTTGGAAAAGGAAGCACAGAAATTATCTGAAGAAAACTTGTTACAAAATAGATTTAGTTAAATGGAAAAGCATATAACTCCATACAAAATAGATTGTACAAAATGGAAAAAAGAAAACAACTCCCTGAAAAACAGAATTTGTGAAATGGAAAAAAAAATCTGTAGAACAAAACAACTCATTTAATTTAAAAATTCAATTGGCCAAATAAGCAGTCAAGCAAAACCAAAAAAAAAAAGAAGAAGAAGAAAAAAATGTAAAATACCTACTTGGAAAAACAACTGACCAGGAAAATAGATCTAGGAGAGACAATCTAAGGATTATTGGACTTACTGAAAATCAGGATGAAAAAATATCCTATTCATTATCTTTCAGGAAATAATCAAAGAAAACTGAGGTCTGAGGTCCTAGAATTAGAAGGTAAAATACCCATTGAAAGAATTCACCAAACACCTTCTGAAAAAGGTCCCAAAATTAAAACTCCAAGAAATATTGTGGCTAAATTTCAGAACTATGGGAACAAGACAAAATATTGCAAGCAGCCAGAAAGAAACAATTCAAATACTGAGGAGTCAATCAGGATTATGCAGGATCTAACAGCTTCCACCTTAAAGGATCAAAGGGCTTGGAATCTGATATTCTGGAAGGCAAAGGAACTTAGAATGCAGGCAAGAATAAACTACCCACCTAAACCAAGCATTTTCTTACAGGGAAGAAGATAGACATTGAATGATACAGGTGAATTTCATTTATTTGCAATGAAAAGAGCAGAGCTGAACAAAAAATTTGACCTCCAAATATAGAACTCAAGAGAAGCATAAAAAGGTAAAAAGGAAAGAACTCCTAACAACTATATCATTGTTATAAGCATACAAAAAGAGTGCAGGTATAATTTGATTTTACTTTCATATTAAAAAAAAAAAAAACTAGAGGTGGAAAAGGAATTTTACTGGGAAAAAGGGAAATTGGAGGTAAAATGAGGGAAATTACATCTCTTGAAAAGACAAGAAAACCTAATGTAAATGAAGGAAAGAAGGGAGAGGAATCAACATTGTGTGAATCTTACTCTCATCAGATTTTCCTCAAAGACATATTTAGTTTCACAGACAAACTTGTCTCATCTTATAGGGAAGTGAGAGGAGGAAGGGAAAAGAAAGGGAGAGGCTAGTATAAGGGAAAATAAAAATGGTAGGGGAAAGATATAAAAAAGGGTGAGGGCTATAAAGGAGGAGAGCTGCTTGAGGGAAGTGGTGGTCAGAATAAAAAAAAGTGGGGAAGAGGGAAAGGGGGAAAGGAAAGAGAAAAATATAATGTGTGGTAAATAATTTGGTGGGAAATACAGAATCAGCCATTTTAACTGTGACTGTGAATGGGGTGAACTCTTCCATAAAATGGAAACTGATAGTAGACTGGATTAAAAGCCAAAAACCTACAATATGTTGTTTACAAGAAATACATTTGATGCAGTGTCTGTCAAAGGTAAAAGTCTGTTGCAGAATCTATTATGCTTCAAGTGAAGTAAAAAAAAAAAGCAGGTATAACGATCCTTAATTAAGTCAAGCAAAAGCAAAAGTAGATTTTATTAAAAAAGAAAAGGAAGGAAACTGTATCTTGCTAAAGGATACCATAGATAATGAAGTAATATCAATACTAAACATATAGGCACCAAGTGGTATAGCATCTAAATTCCTAGAGAAGAAGTTAAGAGAACTGACAGAAAAAATAGCCAGGAAAACTACACTACTGGGGAATTTCAAACTTCCTCTCTCAGAAATAGATAAATCAAACCACAAAAAATAAGAAAGAAGTTAAGGAGGTAAACAGAATATTAGAGAAGTTAGGTATAATAGATCTTTGGAGAAAATTGAATTAAGACAGAAAAGAGTACACTTTTTCTTGGTGATTCCTGAAGCTATACAAAAATTGACCAATAATTCAGGGGTTAAAGACCTCAAAATCAAATGCAGAAAGACAGAAATGGTAAATATATATACATATATACACATATATATATGTATATATATATATATATATCACATCATGATAGAATAAAAATTACATACAATAAAAAGCCAGGTGAAAATAGACCAAAAATTAATTGGAAACTAGATAATTGAATCTTAAAGAATGAGAGGTTGAAATAGCAAATTATAGACACCATCAATCATTTCATCCAAGAGAATTACAATAATGAAACAACATCCAAACAGTAGTATGGGGAAGTTTTATATCTGTAGATACTTAGTTGAATAAAACAGAGAAAGATAAAATAAATGAATTAGGCTTGCAACTAAAAAAGCTAGAAGGACAAATTAAAAACCCTCAATTAAATACCAAATTTGAAAGTCTGAAAATAAAAGGGGAGATTAATGAAAGTGAAAGTAAAAAAGCCTATTGAATTAACAAATAAAACTGAGTTTGTTTTATAAAAAAAAACAACAACTAGATAAACCTTTAGTTAATTTGTTTAGAAAAAGAAAAGAGAAAAATCACATTGTTAGTTTCAAAAATGAAAAGGAAGAGCTTTCCACCAATGAAGTGGAATTTAGAGCAATGATTAGGAGTTATTTTGTTCAACTTTATGTCAATAAATTTGATAACCTATCTGCCATGGATGATTACCTACAATATAGGTTGTATTAAATTGTATTAAAAATACAATACTAACAATATAGACTTCCCAGATTAACAGAAAAGGAAATAAATTATTTAAGTAGTCCCATTTTTAGAAAAAAGAAATAGAACAAGTTATTAACTTCCTAAGAAAATATTTCCAGGTTTAGATGGATTTACATGTGAATTCTACCAAACTTTTTTTTATTAAAGCTTTTTATTTTCAAAACATATGTATGGGTAATTCTTCAATGTTGACCCTTACAAATCTTTACTTTACAAATTTTTCCCCCTTAGTCCCCACTCCTCCCCTAGATGGCAGGAAGTCCACTACATGTTAATTATATTAAAATGCTTGACAAATCGAGTATATGTATGCATATTTCCATACTTATCTTGCTGTGCAAGAAAAATTGTGTCTAAAAGAAAAAAAATCTGAGAAAGGAAACAAAATGCAAGCAAAAATTAATAGAGAGCATGAAAATGTTATGTTGTGGTCCACATTTCATATCCCTCTCTCTAAATGTATATGGCCTTCTTCACTGAACAATTAGAACTGGTTTGAAGCATTTCATTATTGAAGAGAGCCATGTCCATCAGAATTGATCATCATATAGTCTTGTTGTTGCCGTGTATAATGATCTCCTGGTTCTGCTGATTTCACTCAGCATCAGTTCATGCAAGTCTCTCCAGACCTCTCTGAAATCGTCCTGCTGGTCGTTTCTTACAGAATAATAATATTCCATAACATTCATATACCATAATTTATTCATCCATTCTCCAATTGTTGGGCATACATTGTTTCCAGTTTTTAGCCACTACAAAAAGGGCTGCCACAAACATCCTTGCACATGTGGAGCCCTTTCCTTCCTTTAAGATCTCTTTGGCATATCAGCCCAATAGAAACACTGCTGAGTCAAAGGGTATGCACAGTTTGATAATTTTTTGGGCATAGTTCCAAATTGCTCTCCAGAATGGTTGGATCCATTCACAGTTCCACCCACAATGTATCAGTGTCCCAGTCTTCCCACATCCCCTCTAACATTCATCATTATCTTTTCCTGTCATTTTAGCTAATCTAACAGATGTGTAATGCTGTCTCAGAGTTGTCTTAATTTCCATGTCTCTGAGCAATAGTGATTTGGAGCACCTTTTTATATGACTAGAAATGGTTTTAATTTCATCATCTGAAAATTGTTTGTTCATATACTTTGACCATTTATCAATTGGAGAGTGGTCTACCAAACATTTAAACAACAATTAACTCCACTACTATACAAACTATTTGAAAAAATAGGGAAAGAAGTTATACTACCAAATTCCTTTTATAACACAGATATGATGCTGATATCTAAACTAGGTAGGATGAAAACAGAGAAAGAAAATTATAGACTAATTTCCCTAATGATTATTGATGCAAAGAGATTACAGAAAGTCATCCTCAGGATCATACACCATGACCTAGTAAGATTTATACTAGGAATGCAGGGATGGTTCAATATTAGGGAAACTATTAGCATAAAATTATCATCAATAATGAAACTAACAAAAATTATGTGATTATCTCAATAGATGCAGAAAAAGCATTGAATAAAATCCAGTACCCATTCCTATTATAAACACTAGATAGTACAGGAACAAATGGACTTTTCCTTAAAATTCTCAGTAGCATCTTCTTAAAACCATTAGGAAACAGAAGAAATTGAAACCATTTCTAGTCTTATGAAAAGGTGCTCTAAATCATTATTGATCAGAGAAATGCATATTAATTCTACTCTGAGATACTACTACACACCTCTCAAATTGACTAAGATGACATGGAAATATAATGATGAATGTTGGAGGGGATATGAGAAAACTAGGACACTAATATATTGTCGGTGGAATTGTGAATGGATCCAACCATTATGGAGAGCAATTTGGAACTATTCCCAAAGAGTTATCACACTGTGTATACATTTGATTCATCAGTGTTTCTACTGAACTTATATCCCAAAGAGATCTTAAAGAAGGGAAAGGGATCCATATGTGCAAAAATGGCACATATGGCAAGAGACTGGAAACTGAGTAGATGCCCATTAGTTGGAAAACTGCTGATTAAGTTATACTATGTGAATGTAATGGGATGTTATTGTTCTGTAACAATAAGCAGGATGATTTCAGAGGCCTGGAGAGATTTACATATACTGATACTAAGTGAAATGAGCAGAACCAGGAAATCATCAGACACCACAACAACAAGATTATAAGATCAATTCTGATGGACATGGCTCTCTTCAACAATGAGATGATTCAGACAAGGTCCAATGATCTTGTGATGAAGAGAGCCATCTCCACCTAGAGAGTGGACTGTGAAAACTGTGTGGTTCATAACCTACCATTTTACTCTTTTTGTTGTTGTTCGCTTGCATTTTATTTTTTCTCATTTTTTTCCAGTTTGATTTGATTTTTCTTGTGTAGCAAGATAATTGTATAAATATGTATGCATATATTGGATTTAACATATATTTCTACCATGTTTAACATATATTGAACTACTTTTCATCTAGGGGAGGACAGAGGATAAGGAGGAGAGAATTGCAACACAATATTTTGCAAAGGTTAATGCTGAAGAATTATCCATGCATATCTTTTGAAAAATAAAAAGCTTTAATAATAAAAAAAAACCTTTAGTATTGATTTCATTATAATGGAGACACCAGCATAGGACCAGCTAGCATGGCATACCCTCATCAGAGAAACCCTATGGTTTATAATGAAAACAGAATTGAAGTAATTAAGAAGAAATGAGAGAGGCACAAATTTAGAAATTGCACTACAATGTTGAAAAGAACTATTTGTGCCAAATCTGCACTAAAGAATTTTGAGCTCATACTGTTCTGATTAGTTATATTTAAATACATTGTGACAATCTGTAACATAGTGACATCATGTTGGTCCTCTTCAACAATTAAAGATAAGAACCAATAACTAAATCTTTATCAGAAGATAGACACATATCAATTTATATGAAGCCACCCCCACCCTCACACATGTGTGTATATGCCCAATTTATGTACTAGAGAGATTGCCTATTCTCTTTACTTTATAGTATGCAAATTGAGTGATACACACAAACACACACACACAAATATACTTCCTCAAAATTCTGGCAATAATCATGAAGAAGATTATATACAAACATAGGGGTACATATAATTATGACTGAAATTTGTTGGGATAAGTTCAGGCTCAAACTATGTTTATGGATGTTTATATTATATTCAAACGAAACAGAATAAGAAATAAATGACTACTACTTCATATTTTAAAAAGGAATAGTTTTGAAGGACTCAAAGGAGCATCAATATGGAGAATATATAAAGTGAAGTCCAAAAGAATGGGAAAAAGAAATGAGTTTGTGTTTCAAAGAGGTATCATATAATAGTAAACAGGCTTGTCAATTATTTAGATAATTTTTTCCCAAAAATTGAGTAATTAATAGCTTTGTAATTTTCCTTAGTGATAATCTAATTCTTCCAATGACTAAAGAATCAGCAAGTGTGAATTCTATTTTCTGTTGTAGTCTTACAGAGTAAAATCAATGGTTAGAGTAGAAAGGATGAGAGTGCTGGGTATCGGAAAAGAGGAAAGTAAGTAAAAGTTTCATACTAAAATTTATGATAGAAAAAGTGGAAAAATCAGGATGTAAGTTGGCATTTGGGGAATGTAGATTTCAGAGTAAACAAATAATAATGATAGTATCTCATGGAGTATAATGCTTCAGGAGAAGAAAGCCCAGAAGGGATAAGAGATGTTTTGAGAATTAATTTCTGAAGACCAAGGGGAAAACAATTTCAATGATAAGGAAAAATGAAGTTTCTCTACAAAATCAGATGTTTGGGCATAGAGAACTCAATAACAAACTTGTATTTTTAAATGAAATATGTAGAAAATGGAAGGAAATTCAGCTAACAGAAGATGAAGAAATGTGGAATAATCTTGTGGAAAAAAGAGAATAACAGGAACACTAAAGAGTAGATTAGAATCTGAACCATTACACATATGGTTTGTTTTGTTGTTGCTTTAGCTACATTTAGAGAAAAGGAGGATCAAGGAACCTCAAATATTTCAGTAGAATGATTATAATTTTCCAAGAGTAATGGTATGATGATAGCTAACATCAGTTACCCAATTTTATTTCATTTTCTTTTGATCAGAAAAAGAGTGACCATTATGTAGAAAACATCATCACAAATTAATACCTCAAATAGTCGACATAATAAGAGAATATCTCATTGGCATTAATTAATTCAAATAATTGAATCCAGATGAACTACATCATTAGATATGGTTTATTCCCCAATTAATAAATGGTCAAAGGATATGAATAGACCCCTTTCAAATGCCAAAATTAGAGCCATCTGTAGTTATATGAAAAAATGCTCTAAATCACTATTAATTAAAGAAATGCAAATTAAAACAACTCTTAGGTACCACCTCACACCTCTGAGGCTGGCTAAGATTACAGGAAAAGATAAAGATAAATTATGAAAATGGTGATAAATTTGGAAAAACTGAGACACTAATGCATTATTGGTGGAATTGTGAGAGAATCAACTATTCTGAAGAGCAATTTAGAACTCTGCCCAAAGGGCTATAAAATTGTGCATACCCATTGACCCAACAGTCCTCTTATTGGATCTGTATCCCAAGAAAATCTTAAAGGAGGGAAATAATTAGTGTAAAATTCATAATTAATCCAAAGGAAGAATAGAGTCCAAAATTTTAAGTGAATGCAAAGGTCAAAATGGACTAACGGATAAAGGTATTACTTAAAAATACCTTGATCATCTTCAGGAAAGAAAAAAGGCTATTAAAGGGGAAAAAAAGTCTATGATTTTATAGAGGTTGACAGACTGTTGTTCTGAAGAAAAACTCAATGGAAAGAAAAAAAAATTAGGACAATACACATCTATCTATTTACAAATCCTAATATGTAATATGACATGATAAAATAAGCAACACTGTATCCAGATGGTCACCAAGTAAAAGTCTATGCAATGTTAATGAAATGCCATGCTTGTCATTTCATGTCCCTATAAAAAAGTAAAAAACAAAATAAAATTAGCAAGACATTATTTTCAAAAAAGAAAGATCTTTATTCTCAGAGAATATATTACAAAGCTAAAATGTATATAGAAATGCTTTGGAATAATCAGATCTGACTGAAGAAACTGCAAAAAGCTTGAAAACACCTATACACACATATAGGCCACTAAATGTTTTTAATATTATGAAATGTGGTTTATATACATACTAATTGTTTGAAACAGTAAGTATATAGGCAAAGAATCAAAATCCCCTCGATGTATGACAAAGAGGGAGAGGAAGGAACAACCATTTATTAAATATCTGCTGTATACCAGCAATTATGTTAATCACATTACAAATATTATCTGAATTGATTTTCACAAGAACTCTCTGAGGTATGTGCAATAAGCTACAATTTAATGTTGAAAAAAGTAAGTCAGTCAGATGTTGTGTTTAGTGTCACACAGATATTAAGTATCTGATTTTGATTTGAACATATATATAAATTTATATTTATATGTGTGTGTGTGAAGATATATGTATATATTTGTATATGTGTTCACACAATCCAAACAAGGTGGGAGAAGGGAGAGAGTTGAAATGATTGTGATTTAGAGAAAAATATGTAAACAGAAATAATTTTTTTGAAAAATCACAATATCATAAATTCAAAAAAATTCTATTAATTATAGTTTTATGTGTACAGGGAAAATGATATTTTATGTTCTAAAAAGTGTTTGATGTCATTCACTTATTCACTTGTGTCCCATTTTTTGGTGACACTTTGGATAATGGGTTTCTCTTGGCAAAAACAGTACAGGCATTTAATATTTCCCTCTCTCATGGTACAATACAAACAGAGGTTAAACTCAAGGTCATACAGCTAGTAATTGGGCCATATTTGAATTTAGAGTTTTCTTATTCTGGGTTTGATATTTTATCTACTGAGCCACCTAGTGGCCTGTTATCATGTAGATCATGCCAATCTTTGAACTAATGTTTTATCATTAAGCATTTTGGAGATAAAGTATCATCAATTAAGAGCCAGGAAAAACAAACAAACAAACAAAAACACAGAGGTCACATATTCCAATTTTCTCATTTTACAAATGAAGAAGCTGAAACCCAGAGAGATTAAGCCAAAGTCATCAATTCAGATTAATTAGCATACAAATGTTATTTTTAACAATTATCCAACATTATCCAACATCTTAGTATTGATACCTACATATATACAAACACATATAACAATACTTACATTAAATCAGATTGGTGAAACTTATTTGTCCATGTTAAAAAATCTTTGATGTTTGTGGCCTCTTTGTATTTTTTTTAAATTGAGTCTTTCATATGATGTTTTACTGGTAAGATGAAATAATGAACTTAAAATATTGATAAACAGTTAAAAATACATAGGTCAACATACACACACACACACTGTCCTACAAAATAGTTATTATTTGAATTGTAGAAAATCCAAATTATTTTTATTCTATTTAAAATGGGATTAAAAATGTTGACATGTACAATGCAACATATTTAATTGTTTTAAAGCCACAAAATTGTAGATGTAGTTCAAAAGAAAAACTGGACCATTAAAGTCATTTCAAAATAATTTTAGATGGAAATTAAGAACAGTAATTTCTTTGTTAGTAGGATATCATATATCTTTTTTTCCAAAATGATCAAAATATCTCTAATTTAATTATTGGTTGTCATGTTATTAAATAATTTTATGTCTAAAACAAAGTGGGTTAATAATATAGGAAGAGAGAGGGATAATTGCTGTGAAATCTTTACTGTATTTCCTTTAAAAACTTCCAAGACCATGTGAACATGGGGAAGACCCTCAGGACAATAGACAGATCTTCTATAATTGACAATAGACAGATCTTCTATAATTGATTTCTAGAAAAAAGTGAGTAACAGTTACCAGGGCTTACATTGAGTTGTAGAGAACACAGTGGGAGAGAATAGCCATATTAATAAGACAATGAAAAGACAGCTAAGTGGCTTAATAGATAGAGTACCAGCCCTGAAATCAGGAGGACCTGAGTTCAAGTCTGGCATCAGACACTAATAATTCTTAGCTGTGTGATCCTGGGCAAGTCATTTAACTCCATTTGCCTAAGCAATAAATAAATAAATAAAAAGATAATGGATATGGTGGAGTATTTTGAGAATAGGGATACTTCTGAAATCTATAGATTAAAGTGTAACCTTAAGGAAATATCTTACCCTAAGGAAAGTAATCTGAAAGTTCATGAATTCACTTCATTGACTATCACAAAATAAGAAAATAATTTTCCAAAAATAATATTTAAGGTTACTTCCAAGCAATAAGTTAAGGTTATAAACATAATTAAATTTTGTATGTGTATGTGAACAAAATTAAAAAAAAAATTAAAAGCCACCAGATGGAAATAGAATAAATATTGTACTTTTGCATTTCTGGTAGATAATTATGATACAGTAATATTCATATGGATGACCTTAGTATCAAGGTTTATGTTTATGCACTATATTGATTACCTTTGGGATCATTAGAGCGACTGTTTACTCATTTAGAGAAGCCGTTTACCTTATCCTACTTATGAAATCATGTAGAAAAAAACACCTCTAAAATATCTCTAAAACTCCACGTGATATCTAGCCCAGGGTTTTGCAATCTGTTCTCCTATTTAATATTTCAGTAAATATCATTATGTTTTACCTAAAGCAAGACAAATTCCTGTTTCCACTGCAATTGATGATGGCCTCAAGGCACAGCTGAAATATCAGGTACACAAGAATGATAAATCATGAATTATATATTTAATAGCAATATTTCACAAAGAATAAAAGAAGGAAAGAAGGAAGGAAGGAAGGAAGGAAGGAAAGGGGGAGGGAGGGAGGAAGGAAGGAAGGACGGGGGAAAGGAGAGAAGGGGGGAAATAAAGAAAAGAGGGAAGGAGATAGGGAGAGAGGAAAGAAGGAAGGGAGGAAGGAAAGAAAAAGAGCTGCCAATTTAAGATAGTATTGTACTTTGATTTTTTTTTCAATAATTTTATTTCTTTAGTTAACATGAGACAATTTGAAAAAGATCACATCCTCAAAAAGCACTTACTTGATCCATCCCTCCTTGCTAAATATCACCCTGTGTTTTTCTTGTCTTGCATGGCATCCTTGAGTTGCCCATATGCAATAGTTGTTTCCATTTCATCTCTGTTTGGTATTTTCCAGCATGACCATTCTCCCTTGGTCTCCTTTACCAGAGCATCATTTATCTCACACTTACTAACAGTGAATTTCCCAGAGTGCTTCTTCTCAACCCTCTTCTTTTTATCCTCCTGTATTATTTTACTTTATGATCTCATCAGTTTCCATATATTAAATTATCATCTAAACATTGAGGATTTTCACATGTATCGTCAACTCCAATTTTTTTTTAATCTCGTCTCAAAACTCCAATTGCCTCTTGAGCAATGTGACTAGTAGAAATCTTAAATTTTCAAAAGTGAACTCATTATCATTTCTCCCTTCCAAACTTCCCTAATGATGTCATGGATACCAAATTTGCTCCCAATTATCTAGGATTGTAATATAAGTTTCTTTCCCCACTACTTTCTATCACATTTCCATATCAATCCATATTTTTCAAATATGCTCCCCTTTTTCTCCTGTGTTACACCTACAGCCTTGATGCAGGAACACATCTCCTACTTTCTGGATTATTGTAATAGCCTAATGATTTATCTGCCTGCCACTAAGTTCCTAGCAATCCAGTCTATCCTTCACTCAGCTATCAAAGTGCTCTTTCTGAAACTCAGATAAAACCATGTCACTGCCCTCCTCCAATAAACTTGTCACTCCCTATCACTTATAGCACCAAATACAAAGCCCCTATTTGGTCCTAAAAATCTATTATAAATTCTTCTCCTAGACACCCATGCACAATTAACTATTCTTTTTACATAATTACCATCATATATATTCTGTGACTGAGTAGCACTGACACTTGTCATTTCATTTCTTGATCTTGGGGAGGATAACTGGTTGACTTTCATGCTTAGATTTTTTTCAAATTTGGGCTAAAATTTCTTATAAGAATACTTTTTTGATCCTCCATAATGCTATTTTCTTCCTTCTATTCATTAATCCTATTTATTCCATATGTCACCTTTGGGTACACAGTTTTCTGCATGTTTTCTCTGCATTTGACTACAAACTCTTTGGGACAAGAATGGGTTTCTTTATAGCAATAGAATTTAATATATTGTTTGGCATGGCAATAAATGCTTAGTGACTGACAGAATGATTCATTGTGTTCTGACTATAGGAACAAATCTGCCTTGTTTTGATCTAGAATTCACAATTATATCTAAGTATAAATTTGAATAAAATTCAAATTGATGTTTCATCAGATATTTGAAAGGTAGATAGATGAAAATTATTTCTCTCTGTTCCTTTGACACTATTAGGTAAAATTCCACTTAGGCATCATGAAAATGACAGTCTATTTTTTTTATTTAGAGTCCATCCTAGAACAAAATGTTCCTGATTTGTTTTAGCAGGCATATTCAGTAAGTTAGTTTTCTATTCTCTTGTCTGCTTCATGTTGTGACCAATGTACACACTGAGGAGATGCATGCACAATATCTCTAATACAGTATTGCCAGAGGGAAGTTAATGGATTCATTTAGAGATTAAACCTATGAACGTGGCTTGCTTATTAGCATAATTATATTCTGAGATTTAAAGGACTAGCAATTTCATCTCTGTGGGCACTCTCTTCATTGACACCATTTGCAAATTCTCTGTGCTGTGATTTTAGTGGTTGTAGTGAACTGAAAGCTCAATACATTTAGCAATATTTGCTTGCAACAGAAAAGATGATTCAAATTTAGATTAATTGCAGCAGCATGTTTTTGATGTTTTGCAAAATGATAATCACACCATTTTCTGTTCTTCAGATAAGTACAGCATTCAGTTCTAGTTGCTATATATGAGAAAACACCTTGATTACCTGGATGATATTGAGAAGAGGTCATTCAAAGTAGAAAGAAAATTTCTTGATATTATGGTAGGATAATCAACTGAGGGAAGCTAAAATTTTCAGGTTGAAGATATTTTGAAGAATATGCTAGCAATAGTTATCTTCAAATACCTGAAGGACTACAACCTAAAAAGTGGATTAGATTTGTTCAGCTTGGCTCCAGTAGAGATAACTCTGAAGAAAAGTTCAAAATTGAAAAGGGTAGTCTTTCTTTATAGTAATATAGAGTGTCTGATGGGCCCCAAACCGAAAGCCTTCTAGGTAGATATAAAGAGAGATTATTCTTTGCTGGAGAAATAAAGTAGAATCCAACTATATTTTATATTGTGATGAGACATTGAAGAAAAACTTTAGATTAGGGAGGTTATTTTTTTTTCTTAAAATGCTCTAAGTTGCATATCTGTACACAAAAAAGTTATATATATACATACATACATATATACACACAATGGAATATATAACTTATATGTATGCTTATTATTATTATTTATTATCATTATTATTATTATCATCTTCATTCAAAGAAGGAGTTCCTGACTGGAAAGTCTCTACACAAACAAAATCACAACTCTAGGGTTGGGGGTGGGAAAGCAAAACAAAACAAAAGCAATATAACCTATCTAACAGATTCAATAAGAGATAAAAAATATAAACTTCAAAGTATTATCAAATTGTAAATCATTATCATCATCATCATCATCATCATCATTTTATTTTCACAGTTGCTTACATATTGTCTTCTCATTAGAATATAACTTCCTTAGGAGAATAGCTTTTTTTCTTTTTAAAATTTCATTTTACCCTTATTGCTTAGCACAGTTCTTGGTTCAATGAATGTTTTTCAGTTCATTGATTGATCACTATTATCTATACAATCTATTAAATACAGGGAAAATAAATGCAGTTACTGCTTTTTCTTGTTTTAGTCTCTAAAATGTTTAATGTTTACATGCTATGACTAAAAAGAAGTAGAGATGATTTTTGCCAACAGGGATGAAGAGCAATAAAAGTCATTAGTTATCCCTTCTGTATTTAATTATAAAATATAAAACTTTTTTTAGAACATGCTTTTTGCCTTTATGAGAAATGTCCCCATTCAAAAAGGTTGAATATATGTCTACCTAGTGTTAAAAATCAAGTACATTTGTGAAATGCAAACTTTGTTTTTGGATTACCAATGTTTTCTTTTATCCTGCTATAAAGACAAGAATCAAATGGCATTTTGGATAGAAGCAAGAAGAAAGTATAAATCATGAACTTTATAATTTATTCCAATTACTCTAGGGGCTAGAAAAAACAAAACAAAACAAAATAGTTGTGCTATATTTCACTGAATTGAAATAGGAATAAATGTTAATGAGGTCTTGCCTATAAACTCTGTTCCTCGAAAGTTGAGGCTCAGGTATAGCTTGAACTAAAGAATTCTGAGTTTATATAAAGGTAATTGGATGTTCAAATTAATTCTGACACTAATATACCAAAGCCTCAGGTGTCTGCAGAAGGGGGCATCAGGAGGGGAAAATTGATTTGTCAGAAATGGAATCATTCAAAAAGTGCTTTGTTTTTGACCATTACACATACAACCTAGGTGAAATAGGAACATAATCTCAAAAATGAGGGGAGAGAGACAGAGAGTGACAGAGACAGAGACAGAGACAGAAATTGTAGTTGATTCAGGTCTAGAACAGATAACTCTTGGCTTTTGTATTAATATGTGAAGAATTAAAATAGCATAGTGCTAAAGACACATGAGAACAAGAATATAATAAGTATGTTATTATTCTATGCTAAAATTAAGTAATTCCATATTTAAAAGTTCTCTAAACCAAACTTCTTGTTCTTCTAAACAATTTTGATACAATAGTGATTAGACAACATAGCATATTAATTATGATGTTCCTTGCCTAGTGTGATGTTAGATACATCAAATTACTTATAATATTTAAGCACAAAGTTTACACTAAAGAGATGACACTATAATAATAGTATTTAATAAACTAGCTTTATAATTGTGCTCTTAATTATCCAAATTAATAATTTATCATAATGGAATTGTGGATGTTTGGTTTGAATGTTGGGTGTTTCTATGTGTTTTCTCAAGAAAAATGTAATTTATAAAAAAATAATAGAAATAAAGTAAGTGTGTTAAGAAGGATTTGAGTTTGGATATTTCTGACAACTACCCTCTATGTTACTTAAAGGTCAATCTTAACAGAAGAGACCATAAAAGTTCCTTGGAAGATATAAGGTTTAAATTGTATTAGAAATTTTGGACAGGAATTCAATGGATGAAATTGAGGGGGAAAAAGGTGTATTACAAGATATTGAAAGCATTGGCCAAGATATATGCTAAGAAATTGATCTTTGTAAGCCTTTACTAAGTATTTATTTCTACAAGGCACAAGGCAAATTTTTTTCTTTAAATCATAGATACTCTCTGTGGTGTTTTTAATAACCAAAAACAAATTGAAAGTGTTAAATTGCCAGATGCCATACATGTTTTTGTTAGATGACTGGAATAAAATATATTTCATTCCCAATGCAACATCTAAGTATTTGGGAGAGATTTGTTTTTCATTTCTATTTATTTTATTTTATTTTAAATATGAATAATTAAAATTAGGGGAAAGTAGTTTGGGAGTTCACATATTCTTCAATTATTCACATCCATTAGTGGTATATTCCTGTGCCAGAAAACACACACACACACACACACACTAGTACTAAAGAGAAAATCTACTATTTAACTGCAATTCATTTTTATGGGGGCAGGGGAAGGATTTAGAATTGAGACAATATTTGTCTGTTAGTCTTTAAAATACAAAAAAAAGCAAACTAAAATTTGAATGAAATAAATCTAGATAAATCTTTTCTTTAAAACTGTCATATGTACATATATGAACACATATTTTCTATAGCTATAGCTATTGATCTATCTATCCTTTCTATATATTATGCAAATGGTTCATATTTAACCTGCACTTGATATTTTATAAAGTTCTTTCTATACAACATTCTTGTTGGTTGTATTTTCCCTCCTTTCAAAGATGAGAAAACAAACAACTCAAAACCACACAATTCTGAGGCTTCAAAAAATCAAATGCCTTCTTCATTTTTATACTTTCTTATTCAGTTCAGAAATCTGTAACAAGCATTTGAATTTCTAAATCCAGTTATCTTTTTCCTTTATTTCCTTCTTCTCCACCCTCTAGCTTTTTGTAAACACTTGAATATAGAAAGTAATATATGAAATATGGATTAGAAAACTAACAATTTAATGGAAATTTATAAAATTCAGTGCTATTAACATATTATCAATAATTCTGCTTTATGAAAAATAGCTATCAAATATTTGTTAGACATATTATAGAATTATATTGTCATTTTTAGTTCCATTTATTTTGCCTAAGTTTACTAATTGTTAGAGGCTACTAAGGTTGTATACATCCTGTCACAGGAACTATATGAGTTTTAAGCTAAGCCAACACTTTGCTGTGACTTTATAAAGAAAATTCTAAGTAGCTAATCAGGCACAATGGCATATATATTATTCTGGATTCCACTCATTCATACTTGAATGGACAAGTCAATTTGGGAGCCTAGAGACATTTGACATTCAATGATTTCTGAAAGGCTCTTTAGTCATTAAAGAGTTTATTCTTGCTAAATTTAATCTACCAAGGGCAATGCCCCTTGGACTGTCACAAGGTTTTAGACTCTACTTCATTTACTTGAATAAGCTTTTTATGTTAATGAATAAATATTTTCATCTTTTTCTGAGCTTTCTATGGAGAAGTTACTCAAAAAAGTTATCTTATTCCTTGAGGATTTATAAGCATCACAACCACCAATCTATCCCTGCCCCCTCCCCCATCCCATGTTTCTTTTCAGAATTAGCTCATGGATTATCCAGATAGCAATGAGGTGTGTGTATGTGTGTGTGTGTGTGTGTGTGTGTGTGTAATTCCTCAGATAATTTCTATAGCTCAATGTAATGTGTTTATATTTTTCAGAAAGATTATTGCCTCTTCAAATTTGTTAATTGTGAGTGTGATCTATATCTGAATATAATTTAACAATTTATTTGGGCAATGGTACTTTATCATCACAAAGCTTGTTCAAAAATATTTTTATACCATTTGGAATAATTGAGATTCCCTCTCCCCACAT
Source organism: Myrmecobius fasciatus (assembly GCA_023553655.1). NCBI lineage: Eukaryota > Metazoa > Chordata > Mammalia > Dasyuromorphia > Myrmecobiidae > Myrmecobius > Myrmecobius fasciatus. The sequence continues at coordinate 20,717 of JAJPUD010014214.1, forward strand.
AATGGGAGGCAATTTCAATCATGCTTTTGTTTTCTTCTAGTATTTATTTACTTATTTTGCTGTATTTCACAGGTTAAAATAAATATAAGCACAGAAAATGTTCCATTAGTAACCTTGTCAAGTAGAGAGAAAAACTTCTATCATATTGGGTCCTTCTTATGATGTATTATGGAAACACATGATTAAAAGGCCCAAAAAACTGGGGGAACAAAGATAGATTATAATCTATATTGTTGGGTTTAGTATCAATTTTAATAATATCACAAATCCAGTTGATTTTTAAAAATAAAGTTTAACCTTTTAAAGGGTATTTTTTTAGCATCTGAAATAATATGAACACTTTTTCTTAAGTAAATTTGCTTAAGAAAAAAAATTGTTTTTCATTTAAAAATTTAAATTGTTATTGTTTCTTTGTCACATTTTTCAAATTCTCATTTTGCAAAGCCTAAAGTGCACTGTTCAACTATTTTTTT
>JAJPUD010014214.1:26189-41366 GCA_023553655.1 Myrmecobius fasciatus
TTATTTATTTTTAAATTTGGCCAAAAGATCATGATACACATTTGACCAAAGGAAGTTATACATGTTTTTCATTTTCAATTGCTATGGAGTAGAATGAACAGAACAGATTCATTTCTGGATGTGAATTTTAATCTCCAAAAAAGTCCTTTATACAACATGTTTCATAATCATTATTTAGCAGATGTTTCCATGGTGGTGGTTATATAGCTTCTAAAATTATTTGAACAATACCATTTCATTAAAGAAATATTTTAATTAAATTATAATGTAAAATCATATATTCTCAAATAACAATTGCTTCAAAAGGACAAATAAAAAAGTGTACTGGTCTAATAACAGTAACAAAAAGAATAGCTGGTAGTTACATGGCACTTTAATATTTGGAAAGATCTTATAACACTTTTTGATTTAGATGACTTGAAAATCTGTGAAGCAGTAAAAACATAAAGTCTTTTCATTAATTCCTAGTTCAAATGTCTCAAATTAACAGGCTGGTTCAAATGTTATATATTTTATTATCTCTTCTTGAAAGTTTTTTTGATAGCATATAAGAATGTTTGTGATTTGTGTATCTTTATATCCTTATACTTTGCTCAAATTATCAATCATTTCACCTACTTTTTTATTTAAGCCTTGGGGATTTTCCAAATATATCATCTGTAAAAAGAGACAGTTTTAATATAAGTCATTATTTGCGATTGCTAGAATTTCCGATACAATATTGAATGATATTGACGAATCTGATCATCCTTGTTTCCTATCTAAACTTAATGGCAATGCTTTTAGCTTTGCCGCATTCCTATTCTGTCTTGATTGCAAATGGATGAACTAGCAAATTTGCTGCAAAAAGTAAATTGTAAACCACTGCACCCTGTAAGAACATAGGACCTAGCTGCCAATTACTCAGCACCATAAGTCAATCAGCAGAACTGCCCAAGGGCAAATTAAAGCAGCTGTCTCTCCTTTGCATTAAGAGCAGACCTTGTAACAGAAAGCTTTATAAGGGTTAATGTTGAAGAATTACCCATACATATGTTTTGCAAATAAAAAGTTTTAATAACAACAACAATAATAATAATAATAATAATAAGAGAAGACCTCAAACCTGAAAAAAATGAACAAAAATAAAAAAAGAACTCTTATCATAGACAGGTTTTATGGAGAGAGAGAGAGAGAGAAAGAGAGAGAGAGAGAGAGAGAGAGAAAGAGAGAGAGAGAGAGAGATAGAGAGAGAGATAATAACAGATGTCAAATCCTGAGGTTCCTAAAGGCAAATTAACTTCAGATCGAGCCCCAAAGGGAGATGTAAGTTGGTCCCCATTATACAAGACTTTTTTGGAAGATTGAATAATGTTTCTTAAAAGAGAAATGCAAGAAGGGATGGGAAAAGCATATAACTCCTTACAAAATAGATTTGGTGAAATGGAAAAAGCATATAACTCCTTACAAAATAGATATGGAAAAGATATCAATTCTTTGAAAAACATAATTTGTGAAATGGGAAAAAATGCAATGAATAAAACAATTAAATTGACCAAATACAAAAGGAGCTAAAAAAGTAACTGAAGAAAATATACTAAAAATTAGAATTGAACAAATGAAGTGAATGACTCAATAAGACTTCAAGAATAAGTCAAACAAATCCTAAAAAAAATGAAAAAAATAGAAGAAAAGATGAAATACCTCCTAGGGAAAAAAAAAACTGACCTCAAAAATAATTAAGGAGAAACAATTTAAGGATTATTGAACGTCTTGAAAGCTATGATGAAAAAAAAAAAAAAGAACCTGACATTATTTTACAGGAAATCATAAAGGAAAACAGCCCCAATATCATTGAATCAGAAGGTAAAATAGTCATTGAAAGAATTCACCAATCACTTCCTGAAAGAGAACCCAAAATTAAAACTTCACAGAATATCATGGTTAAATTTCAGAACAAGGAAAAGATATTGCAAGCAGCTTGGAAGAAACAATTTAAATACTGAGGAGCCACAATCAAGATTACCCAGGAACTAGCAGCTTCTACCTTAAAGGCCTGGAATCTGATATTCTGGAAGGCAAAGGAACTTGGACAAAGCTAAGGGAGCAATCCTGATCTCAGAGTAAGTAAAAGTAAAGACAGATCTAATTAAAAGAGACAAGGAAGGAAACTATATTTTACTAAAGGTTACCACAGATAATGAAGCAATATCAGTACTAAAATATATATACACCAAGGGGTATGACATCCAAATTCCTAGAGGAGAAGTTAAGAAAAATGCAAGAAGAAATAGACAGCAAGACTATACCAGTGGGGGAACTCAACCTTGCTCCCTCAGGACAGATAAATCAAATCACAAAACAAATAAAGAAATTAAGGAGGCAAACAAAATGTTAGAAAAGTTAGGTATGATAAATCTTTGGAGAAAATTGAATGGAGGCAGAAAGGAGTTCATATTTTTCTCAGCAGTTCATAGAACTTATACAAAAGTTGATCCTGTGTTAGGGCATAATAACCTCAAAATCAAATGCAGAAAGGTAGAAATCGTAAATGCATTTTTTCAAATCATGATGCAATGCAAATCACATGCAATACAAGGCCAGGAGAAAATAGACCAAAAGTTAATTGTAAATTAAATAATTTAATCTTAAAGAATGAATGGGTGAAACAGTAAATCATAGGCACAATCAATAATTTCATCCAGCAGAATGACAATAATGAGATAACATACCAAGATTTGTGGGATACAGGCAAAGTGGCTATAAGGGGAAATTTTATATCTCTAGATGTTTACTTGCATAAAATAGAGAAAGAGAAGATCAGTGAATTGGGTTCACAACTAAAAATGCTAGAAAAGGAAATGATTAAAAACCCTCAATTAAATACCAAATTTGTAATTCTGAAAATAAAAGGGTAGATTAATAAAATTAAAAATAAGAAAACTATTGAATTAATAAATAAAACTGAGTTGGTTTTATGAAAAAACAAAAAAGACAAACCTTTAGTTAATTTGATTAGAAAAAAGAAAGAAGAAAATCAAATTGTTAGTCTCAAAAATTTTTTTTAAAAAATGGGAAAACTTTCCTCCAATGCAGAGGAAATTGGAACAATAATTAGGAGTTATTTTGCCTAAGTTTATGCAAATAAATTTTATAATCTAATTGAAATGGAGGAATATATACAAAAGTATAGATTGCCCAGGTTAACTGAAGAGGAAATAAGTTATTTAAACAGCCCCATTTTAGAAAAAGAAATAGAACAAGCTATTAATCAGCTCCCCAAGAAAAAAAAAAATCTCCAGGGCCAAATGGATTTACATGTGAATTCTACCAAATATTTAAAGAATAGTTAATTCCAATATTATATAAACTATTTGGAAAAAATAGGGAAAGACACTCCTACCAAATTTCTTTTAGAACACAGATATGGTACTCATACCTAAACCAAATAGGGTAAAATAGAGAAATAAAATTATAGACCAATTTCCCTAAAGTATACTGATGCAAAAATCTTAAACAAAATATTAGCAATGAAATTACAGAAAGTCATCCCCAGAATAATACACTATAACCAAGTAGGATTTATACCAGGAATGCAGGGCTGGTGCAATTTTAGGAAAACTGTTAGCATAATTCACTATATCAATAACCAAACTAATAAAATCATATGATTATCTCAATAAATGCAGAAAAAGCATTTGATAAAACCCAACACTGATTCTTATTAAAAACACTAGAAAATATAAGAATAAATGGACTTTTCCTTGAAATGATCAGTAGCATCTATTTAAAACCATAAGCAAGAATCATATGCAATGGGAATAAACTAGAACCATTCCCAATAACATTAGGAGTGAAAAAAGATTGCTCACTATCATCATTACTACTCAATCTTTTATTAGACATGTTAGTTTTGGCAATGAGAGAAAAAAAAAGGAAATTAAAGGAATTTGAATAGGTAATGAGGAAACCAAATTATCACTCTTTCCAGACGATATGGTGATACAGTAAGAGAACTCTAGAGAATCAACTAAAAAACTCCTAGAAACAAGTTTTAGAATAAAAAATAAATCCACATAAATCATCATCAGTTTTATATGTTACCAACAAAGTCCAGCAGCAAGAGATAAAACAAGAAATGCCATTCCAAATAACTGCTGTGGGGCAGCTAGATGGCACAGAGGATAGAGTGCTGGCCCTGAAGTCAGGAGGACCTGAGTTCAAATCCAATCTCAGACACTTAATACTTCCTAGTTGTGTGACCCTGCACAAGTCACCTAACCCCAATTGCCTCAGCGAAACAAACAAACAAAAACAACAACAAACAATTGCTGCTAGTACAAAATATTTCAGAACCCCTCTGCCAAGACAAAGTCAGGAACTATATGAACACAACTACAAAACATTTTCCACAGAAATAAAGCCAAATCAAATAAGTTGGGAAAATATCAATGTTTATGAGTAGGCCAAATGAATATAATAAAAATGACAAGTACTACCTAAATTAATCTACTTATTTAGTGCCAAACCAATCAATCTCCCAAGAAATTATTTTGCAGAGCATCTAGAAAAAATAATAACAAAGTTCATATGGAAGAAAAAAAGGTCAAATATTTCAAGGGAATTAATGAAAAAAAATGCCAATGAAGGTGAGCAAGCTGTGTCAGATCTAAAACTATATAAGGAGCAGTCATTAAAACCATTTGGTACTGGCTAAGAAGTAGAGTAGTAAATCAATAGAAGAGATTATGATCACAGGACAAAATAGTCAATAACTATAGCAATCTAGTATTTGAGAAACCCAAAGACCTCAGCTTTTGGGATAAGAATTCACTATTTGACAAAAACTTCCAGGAAAATTGGAAACTAGTATGGAAGAAACTAGGCATTGACCCACACCTAACGCCACATAACAAGATAAGGTCAAAATGAGTTCATGATTTGGACATAAAGAGTGACATTATAAGCAAGTTAAGAGAACATAGAATTATATTAAGTTTTTTTGTTGTTTTTACATACAAAACCAATGCAGACAAGATTAGAAGGGAAGCAATAAATTTGGAAAACAATGCCATCATTTCTAAAATATAAAGAGAATTGACTCAAATTTAAAAGAATTCAAGCCATTCTCCAATTGATAAATGGTCAAAGGATATGAAGAGACAATTTTCAGATAAAGAAATTAAAACCAATGCTAATCACATGAAAACATGCTCTAAATCACTATTGATCAGAGAAATGAAAATTCAGACAACTCTGAAATAACACTACACAACTCTCAGATTGACTAAGATGACAGGAAAAGATAATGACAAATGTTGGAATAGATGTAAGAAAACTAGCATACTAATACATTGTTGATGGAACTATGGATGGATCTAACAAAAAAAACATAAAAGCAGCATTTCCATTGCCTTTATGGAAAGCAATTTGGAATTATGCTCAAACTGTGCATACTTTTGATCCAGCAGTATTTCTCCTGAGCTTGTGTCCCAAAGAGATCTTAAAGGAGGAAAAGGGAGCCACATGTGCAAAAATGTTTGTGGCAGCCCTTTTCATAGTGGCAAGAAATTGGAAACTTGAATGGATGTCCATCAGTTGGAGAATGGTTGAATATGCTATGGTATGTTAATCTTATAGAATATTATTTATCTTTAAGAAAAAAATCAGGTGGATGATTTTAAAGAGGCCTGGAGAGACTTATATGAACTGATGCTAAGTGAAATAAGAAGAACCAGTAGATCATTGTACATGGCAACAACAAGACTATATGATGAACAATTCTGATGAACATAACTCTTTGCAACAATAAGATGACTAATGCCAGTTGCATTGATCTTGTGATGAAGAGAACCATCTACACCCAAAGAGAGGACAATGGGAACTGAATGTGGATCACAACATAACATTCTCACTCTTTTTGTTGTTCTCTTGAATTTTGTTTTTGTACTCATTTACTTTCCTTTTTGATCTGATTTTTCTTGTACAGCAAGATAATTGCCTAAATATGTTTACACATATTGGATTTAACATGTTTTAACATGTATAACATATCTTAGATTGCTTGCCATCTAAGAGAAAATCTGAAACACAAGGCTAGGCAAGAGTCAATGTTGAAAAACTATCCATGCATATGTTTTGAAAATAAAAAGGTTTAAAAAATTGGAATTGGGAAAGTTAATTCTAATGATTTCATGATGCATTAAGAAACAATAAAACAAAGTCAAGAGAATAAAAAAATAGTAGAAAATCAATGTACCCCATTAACAACAACTAAAAACAAGTGACCTCTAAAATAGCTCAAGGACAGATGATTTAAAAATTATTACCCTACTTAAAAGTCATGATTTAAAAATACTAGTCATTATCTTTGAAGAAAATATAAAGGAAAGTTGCCTAATATTCCAGGAACAATGGGTAATACAAAATTATACAAATTAAACAACTATCTATAGAAAGAGATATAAAAATAAAAATGACCAGGAATATTACAGGAGATTCTTTAAGTTTCAGGTCAAGAACAAAATATTGTAAGTAACCAGAAAGGAAAAAAAAAGTCAAATACTGTAGAGATCCTATCAGGATGACTCAAGATTCAGGAGTTTCTGTATTAAAGTATCAGAGAATCCAGAATCTGATACTTTGGAAAACACAGGAGCTAATATTATAACCTGAAACCACCTTCTCATAAAACTAATTATAACCTTCAGTGGGAAAAAGTTTAATCAGTGAAATTTAATACTTTTGAGTATTTCTGATGGAAAACACCATGGCTAAATAAAAATTTGACTTTCAAAATCAAAAGTGGAGAAAAATCTAAAGATATAAACATGAAATATAATATAAGGGATCCAATAAGGTTAAACTCTTTACATTAGTACATGGGTATATGATACTTCTAACTCCTGAGCACTTTCTCTTTGTTAGGTCAGTTTTAAGAATTATACATAGACAAAAGGCATGAGTATGAGTTGAATATGATGCAATCATACTTTTAAAAATTTAATTAGTTGATGATAAAAAGGAATTCACTGGGAGAATGGGAAAGGAGTAGTAGAATGCAAAATTGTCACATAAAAAGTGTGGAAGAGTTTTTACAATGGAGGGGAAGTTTGGAGAAGTTTGAATGGAGCACTCAAAATTTATTCTTATAAGAATTGTTTCACAGTGGAAATATTGTGTAAAATCTATCTAATTTCTATGTAAAATGTATTTAAACTTACAGGAAGGTAGGAAAGGAAGGGGATAATGGATTGTTGATGGAAGGAAGAGAGAATTGGGGGGTAGGGGCAGTCAAAAGCAAAATTCTTTTGAGAAAGGAAAGGGTAAAGCAAGAGAGATTACGATAAATGGGAACAATAGGGAATCATAATCAAAACTGGAAAAAGTTACACCAAATTTCATTGTAAAAGGCCTTATTCCTCAAATATATAGAGAATTAGGTCAATTTTTAAAAGAGCCATTCCTTCATAAATCATCAAAGAATATGAGCAGGGAATTTTCAGATAAAGTAATAAAACTATAATCATTTAAAAATATTGTACATCACTAGTGATTAGAGAAATGTCAAAAGAAAACACACCACAACAAACAAAACAAACAAAAACCCTGAGGTACCATTTCACACCTATCAGATTAATTTAAAAGAGCGAAAAATGAAAGTAGCAAATGTTGGAAGGCATATGGGAAAGCTGAGATACTCAATGGCCATTAGTGAAATTTAATGATTCAATCTTTCTGGAGAACAATTAGGAATTGCCAAAAGAGCTATTGAAATATGAATACATATCCTTTGAAGCAATACTACTACTACATTCCTAGAGAGTGACAGAAAATTGAAAATTCATATATAAATGTATATAATGTTTGGAGATTTATGGAATACTCGTCAATTAGGAAATGGCTGAGCAAGTTGTAGTATGTGATTTTGTTGGAAAACTATTATAGTATAAGAAATGATGAGAAGAATCATTCAGGGAAAAAAAAACATGAAAATCTTACATAAATTGATGCAAAGTAAAATTAACAGAGCAAGAATATTGTACAAAATAATTGTAATATTGTATGATCATCAACTATGAATGACTTAGTAATCCTCAGCAACATAAAAATTCAAGACCATTCCAAAGAACTTGTGATGAAAAACATACTATAAAATGCCAGGAAAAAAAATTGCTGAAGTCTAAATGCAGATAAACATCATGTAGATTAACATCTTTTTTAAAAAAAGAACAAATAACAAATTTTCTTCTTTTCTTGTCTGTTTTCTCTTAAAACATGAAAAATATGAAAACATATTTTGCAGGGTTACACATGTATCACCTAGATAAATTATTTTCTGCCTTGGGTGGAGGGAGAGAATTTGCTACTCAAAATTAAAAACATGTTAAAATTGTTTTTACATATATATGTGAGGAAAATAATATATTTTAAAAATTCTAGCATACTTTCTAATTTTGTACCTATAAGAAAGTTAATTTCCATCATCTAAAAATTGTATGTGATAGCACAAAAATTATTGTATGCATAATTTAAATAAAGTATTATCAGGTACTTTGAAAAATTTAAGAAACTTTTACCTATAAATGTTATGTATTATTATAATGATGTGCAGCTGACTATCTCCAATTTCAATATTTATATTTCTTCATTTGTAGTTACTGATAATTGTATAGAAAAGAAAATCTGTCACACTCCAGAAATCAATGTGTCTAAAAAGACAGGATTTTCTTTTTATTACATCTAAATTTCTCATGAAATAGAACAATTTCAATTCACTTTTTAGTTCATATTCTCTATATATGTTTTTCTTCATAAAGATACTAGCCATCTGGTAATTGCTTGAACAACCTGATGGCTATTTGGTCCAAAATCTAAAGAAGGACATCCAAGAAATACAATATTATGTACAGGAAAGAAGATAAGATATAAAATAAAGTGGGAAAATATTCTGGAAAGAGGCAAGAACTTGGCTAAATAACTTGCTAAAAAGGAGTAGATTACCGATAAAATTGGTTAAACACCTTTAGTACATATATTCAATAATTCCTTTCAAAAGTTATTTAGGAGACATCTAGGTGGCACAGTTGATAGAGCACCAGCCATTAAGTCAAGAGGACCTGAGTTCAAATTTGGTCTCAGACACTTAACATTTCCTAGCTGTGTGACCCTGGGCAAGTCATTTGACCTCAGAAGGGAAACAAACAAACAACCAAACAAGAGTTATTTAGAAGAATTGTTTGTAGTTTAAGATTTGCAAAAAATGTAATCATTTCTAATCATAGTTAAGTTATAAAGGACACATGTTTTTGTGAATACATATGAATATAGATGTTTATGTTTGCATACACATAAATCATAGATCTACATATGTCTTTATGTATGTGTATATATACTGTATGTGTGTGTGCATTTTGTCTCTATAATCATCTGAAACATAGAATAAGTGTGAGATCAGTACTATTTTTATCCTCTTCAGCATTTTACAGTTGAGAAAACTGTGGCTGTTGAACTTAAGTGACTTGGACACTATGACACAGCTAATAAGAGACTGAGACATTATTTTCACTCCTGTGTAACTCACTCCAAACCCCATATTCTAACCACTACACTACCTAGTGGTTTCATCTTCTACTTTGTTTTATTAGTTTCATTTTTTTTTCAAAATTGTGATATATCTATTACCTACCAGTGAATTAAGCTGTGTTGAGAACTTGGAGTAAGTGATTGAACAGAAGACTCCTTCATAGAACAGAATAAATCTTGCTAGTCTACAGTGAGAAGGGCCTTAAAAGAATAAAAAAGGGGAAGATATACTCTATATATAAATCAAAAAATATACCACACTTTTTTGTTTTATGTATGTTCACTCTTACAGAGCATTCTGAGAACCTATAGCTTCTGTCTTCTCTTTTTTTATTATTTGCAGATATGTATATCTCCACCTTTATCTCTGTCCCAAAGGCAGAGGTAGCATTTCCAAAAAGAATCCTCACTTTATGATTAGGTAATCACATTCTACCTTATCTCCTGGGAGCAGATTCAATATACTGTTATATATATATATATTATATATATATATTATTAGATTTACTAACCTTTAATCTTTTTTGTCTATTAGTGACTTCCTTGTGGCCATCAGTTCACATAAGTCTTTCTAGGCTTTTCTGAAATTAGCCTGCTCATTATTTTTTTTTACATAACAATAATATTCCATTATGTTCATATACCATAACTGCAACCATTCCCCAAATGATGGCCATACACTCAGTTTCCAGTTCCTTGTCAGTACCAAAAAGTCTGCTATAAACATTTTTTCATATGTGGGTAATTTTCTCTCTTTAATGATCTCTCTGGCATACAGACCCAGTAGAAACACTGCTAGATCAAAGGGTATGTTCAGTTTGATAGCCCTTTGAGTAAAGTTTTAAATTGTTCTCCAGAATGGTCGGATCTCTTCACAACTCCATCAACAATGCATTAGTGTTTCAGTTTTCCACATCCCCACGGTATTTATCACTGTCTTTTCCTGTCATTTAAGCTAATCTGAGAGATGTGAGATGGTACCTCAGAGTTGTTTTAATATGCTTTTTTCTAATCAATAGTTATTTAGAGCATTTCCCCCATATGATTGTAGATAGCTTAAATTTCTTCATTAGAAAATTACCATTCATATCCTTTGGCCATTTATCAATTGGGGAATGATTATAAGCCTATAAATTTGACACAGTTATTTATATATTTTAGAAATGAGGCCTTTATTAGAAATACTGGCTTTAAAATTATTTCTCAACTTTCTGCTTTTCTTTTAAGCTTAGATGCATTGGTGTTGTTTGTGCAAAACCTTTTCAATTCAATATAACAAAAATTTTCCTTTTCCATTTCATTTCTCTAGTTCTTTTGTCATAAATTTGTTCTTTCTTCAAAGATTTGATTGTTAAATTATTCCTTGCTCTCCTAATTTGCTTATAATATCACCTTTTATGATTAAATCATGTGTCAATACCAACCATATTTTGTTATGGGTATGAGAATTTCACCAATTTTGTTTTTCAGTGAATTGGTGTTTTTTTCATATCTTTTTTGTAGAGCATTATATCCTTCTTGCACTGATCTCAATTCATTTCTCCATTTTTCTTCTAACTCTCTTTTGAGATTCTTTATGAAATCTTCCAGGAAAGGGTTGTGAAATGGAGACCAGCTTATGTCTCCCTTTGTGGTTTCCTCTGGTGCTGCTTTTTTCTTTAAGAACTTTAGGATCTGAGGTTTGTCCTTCTTTCTCTCCATAAAAGCTGTCTATGGTGAGAGCTCTCTTCTCTTTCTTACTCATTTTTTAGAACTTGAGCTCTGTTTAAAGCAGGGGACAGGCAGCTGCTTCAATTTGCCCTGGGGCAGTTCACCCATTTTTGGTCGGGGGGGGGTTGGTTAGACCAGGTCCGCACTCTCATCTGCTTTCAATCCACCCTTTAACAAAGGCAGATCTGCCAAAGCACCTGCCCGCAAGCAGAGCAAAGTGGCCCAAGCATAGGTGCCTAGAATCTGCCACACTCCATCCCAGCCCCAGTCTCCTGCCCCAACTGCATGCTGCCACCTGAGAACAGCAAATGGCCTCCAATCCCCTGCCCATCAAAAACAGACCTGCTCTGGAGTTCTTCCAAGGCAATTTTTGCTGGAAATGTGTTGTACTCCAAGTACTTGTGGGAGCTTTCACATCAGAACCAGTTCAGAGGGTAAATATGCTGTTGGTTTGAGAGAAGATCAGAGGAGCTCACAGAGAGTCATGTCTGCACTCCACCATCTTGGCTCCACCCCAAGCAGATAATACTTATGATTTTAAGGAAAGCTCTCTTCATCCCTATATGCTTCAATGCTTTTAATAGGAATGAGTGACTTATTTTATTTTATTTTTTTTCTGAGACAATTGGGGTTAAGTGACTTGCCCAGGGTCACACAGCCAGGAAATGTTAATGTCTGAGGCCATATTTGAACTCAGATCCTACTGACTTTAGGGCTGGTGCTTTATCCAATACTTCAACTAATGGACCTGAGTGCCTTATTTTAGCAAAAGCTTTTTCTGCACCTATTGAGATTATCCTAGGATTTCTGTTGGTCTTGTTTTTGATATGGGCAATTATGGTAATAGTTTTCCTGATATTGAACCAGCCTTCATTCCTTGTATGAATCCCACTTGGTCATAGTGTATTATCCTGCTAATTTGCTGCAATTTTTTTGATAATATTTTATTTTAAAATATCTATTGCATCAATACTCATTAGAAAGATTGGCCTGTAATTTTCTTTCTCTTTTTGGTTCTTCCTGGTTTAGATATCAGTATGATACTTGTATCATTGAAGGAATTTGATAGTACTCCTTTTCTACCTATTTTTCCAAATACTTTACATAGTATTGGAGTGAATTTTTCATTAAATATTTGATAAAATTCACTTGTCTATCCCATCTGACCCTAGAGATTTTTTCTTAGATGTTCATTAATGATTTGTTCAATTTATTTTTCTAAAATTGGACTATTTAAGCAATTTAATTCTTTTTCTGTTAATCTGGGTAATATATATTTTTGTAAATGTTCATCCTTTTCAATTAGATTGTCAGATTTGCTGACAAATAGTTGGTCAAAATAGCTCCTAATTTTTGCTTTAATTTCTTTTTCCAATTTTGATTCTGATGATTTTTTTGTTTCCTTATTCTGATCAAATTAACCAAAAGTTTTTTCTACACTTTTTCCCCCATAAAATCAACTTTTAGTTTTATTTATTAGTTCAATAGTTTTCTTAGCCTTTTTTTTTTCTTTCTAGGATTCTACTACTCTTCCCAGTTTCTTTCTTGTTTATTTTAGGGTTAGATTTGTTTGATTATGAGAAAAGAAGTTTGAGGTCCCTCACTAATTTAATTTTCCTGTCTATTTCTTCTTGTAACTGGTTTAATATTTTCTTTAGGGATTTGTAAACTCTACAACTTAGTGCACATATATTTAAAATTTTTACTACTTCATTTTTTACAATGCCCTTTATCAGGATGTATTTTCTTTTAATGAGATCTATTTTTATTTTTGTTTTACATTAAATTCAGAATTGCTAACCTTGGTTTTTTTTTTTACTTCCGCTGAAGCATAATAAATTCTTTTCTTTTTTTTTTACCTTTACTGTGTCTGTCTGTATCAAATGTGTTTCTTGTAAACAACATATTACAGAATTCTGTTTTTTTTTACTATTTACTATTTTCTTCAGTTTTATGGGAGGGTTCATGTCATTCATATTCAGTTATGAATATCAGCATTGTATTTCCCTCCTTCCTATTTTTTTTCCTGTCGATACTTTTGTTCTCTCTAAGTCTTTTTTTGATCCACTGTACTCACTGCCTTATCTTTTACCTCCTTCCCCACCTCTCTTAACTTTTTTCCTAATATTTCTGCCCTCCCTCCTATTCTGTCCCTCCTTTTATTTTCTCTTTCTCTTCCTAATTCTTTATAGATTAGCTCCATATATATACCCAATGGAATAATTATTTCCTCTTTGAACCAAAAGTAGTGAGATCAATCTTCAGACAATGCTCACCCACTTCCCTTCTTTCCCTTTATTGCAATAGTTCTTTTGTGCCTCTTCATGTGATGTAATTTGTCCCATTATTTCTCTCCTTTCCTCTTTTTCCTGCAGTCTTTTTATCATCCCTTACGATCTTTTTTTTAATATTCTTACTATCTTTTTGATATCATAGCAGCTTCCATTCACAATCACACCCTCTGCCCATGTGATATTGCTTTCTGTCTGCTCCAGTAACAAATACAGTGCTCAAGAATTAAAGATATCATTTTCCCATTTATAGATGTAAACAGCTTAACTTTTAAATCATATATATTTTCCTCTGTTTACCTTTCTATGCTTCTCTTAAGTCCTGTGTTAGTAGATTAAAATTACTATTTAGTTCATTTTTTTTTCCAATGGGAATGATTGAAAGTTTCTTACTTCATTGAAGATCCATTTTCTCTCCTGAAAGATGATGCTGAGTCTCCCTGTATAGTTAATTCTTGGTTGTAACCTCAAGTCCTTTGCCTTCTGAAACTTGGTATTCTAGGCCCTTTGATCCTTTATTGTAGAAGCTGACAGATCCTGAATAATCCTAACATTTCTTTTGATATTTGAATTGTTTAAGTCTGGCAGCTTGTAACATTTTTCCCTTGAGACTGTAGTCCTTGAGTTTTCCAACAATGTTCCTTGGTGTTTTCCTGTGGGGAATCTGTTTCTGAAAATAATGGATTCTTTAAGTAACTATTTTTCCTCTATTTCTAGAATATCATGGCAATTTTCCTTGATGATCTCTTGAAGAATACTATTCAGGTCCTTTTTTGGTCACGGCCTTCAGGAAAACCAATAATTTTATTTTGTCTCTTCTGCATCTAATTACCAGCTCAGTGGCTTCTAATGAGGAATTTCACATCTTCCATTTTTTTTCATTGTTTTTCATTTGTTTGATTAATTCTTCATGTGATAGAATCATTAGCTCCATTTACCCCATTCTAATTTTTAAACTATGATTTTTTTTTTCATTTAGCTTTTATATCTTTTTCCATTTTGCTAATTGTACTTTTGAAGATGTTTTCTTCAGGGGACTTTTTATATATTTGACCAATTGTATTCTTTTTAAGGAATTATATTCCTTTTCCAAGCTGTTGGCTCTTTTTTCCATACCTCTCATTTCCTTTCTCATTTTTTTCTTCTACCTCTCTTATTATCCTTTTAAAGTATTTTATGAGCACTTCCAAGAGGCCTCTTTGGGTTTGCTACCAATCCATATTACACTTTGAATTTTTCTGTAATGGGCATTCTGTCCTCATATGAATTTCTGTTTTGCTCTGCCCTATCACCACAATGACTTTCTGTGGTCAAGGTTCTTTTCTGTTTCTTGTTCATTTTCTTTTCTTTTCTTTGGCATTTCTTCTCCTCCTTCTCCTCCTCCTCCTCCTCCTCCTCCTTTCTTCTTCTTCTTCTTCTCCTTCTTCTTCATCTTCTTCTTCTTCTTCTTCTTCTTCTTCTTCTTCTTCGTTCTTCTTCTTCTTAGTTCTTCTTGTTCTTCTTCATTCTTCTTCGTTCTTCTTCTTCTTCTTCTTCTTAGTTCTTCTTCTTCTTCTTCTTCTTCGTTCTTCTTCTTCTTCTTCTTCTTCTTCTTCTTCTTCTTCTTCTTCTT